>BSBK01005734.1:0-170000 GCA_027943335.1 Chamaecyparis obtusa
TGAATTTGATGTAATAAATTGAAAACTAAATTAATTCTAAGTTGGGTCGGCCCTTAGGGCTAAATTTCTGGAACCTTCTCGAGCGGTGGAAATTGCCTATATAAAGAAGGACCGTAGTGTTGTCTAGGGCAGTACTGGATAGTAGATCTGGGTATTGATTCAAGGATTTTTTCCTACAGAATATTGTAAGGGAATGCCCATGTGGCTTTGCATTTGTAATTCTGAAAGTTTGTAATTCCACATTTGTGGAGATAATAAGAAGCCAATTTTCTATTCTTGCATATTATTGTTTTTGTTTGTCTATTTCTGTTGTGTTTGTGATACTAAGGGGAGCACCCTTCATCAAGTGGTATTAGAGCAGGAGTTCTTAAGTGTGTGAACAGATTGCCGACTGTGAGGTAGTTTGCACCAGGACCGTGGTTAGGGTTTTAGCATGCATCGTGAAAATGCCTCCATGAAGAGAACGTGGTGGAAGAGCTAGTGCTATGACACCTGAGGTTAGAGAGCTGCAGAGACAAGTGCAAACATTGCAAAAAGAGATTCACAGAGGAATGAATCTTAATGTCAGAGATGAAAGCGAGGATGAAGCCGAAGAAGAATATCAAGAAGGAGAAGTTGAAGTTGTGAATCAGGAGGAAGAAAGACTTTTTCAGGTGATTTCCAAAATTGGAAAAGACCTAAGATTGAGGTTCCTACATTTTCTGGAAATCTTAACCCAGAGGAATTGATCGACTGGATCAATGAAAGTGAGGAATATTTTGAGTATGAAGATGTTGAGGATCCTGATAGGGTCAAATTTGTGAAGGCCAGACTGAAAGGTCATGCGAAGATCTGGTGGTAAGAGATTCAATTGGAGTGAAATAGAGGAGGGAAAGATAAAATCACAAGATGGATCGGATGGTGGATAAATTGAAGTGACAGTTCATTCCTGTTGATTATGAGCTTGACCTACTAAAGAAAATGCAAAGTTTAAAGCAAGCAAGAAGATCTATTCAAGAGTTCTATCGACTCCTCATCAAAATAGGTCATGCGGAAGCTGATAAGGAGAAAGTTTCCTGATACCTTAATGGGTTAAGGCCAAGTATTCAGAGTTGAATCTAGTTCGAATGAACAGTATTGAGGAGGCATATTAGTTTGCCCTAAAAGTAGAGGAAAAGCTGAACAAGAAGTTTGAGAGCAGACAAAATGGAAGAGGTCATGGTGGAAGATCTGGTGGATGGTCATATGGTGGCCGAAATGAAGATTCGAAAAAGAGGGATGAGGCTAGTAGCAGCCAGAATTAGAGAGGAAACAATTCCAATCATTTCTAAGATTAGAATAATAGAGATCAGAGAGGAAGAGGAAGAGGACAAGGATCTGGAAGAAGAGGCTTCTGTGGAACATGTTTTCACTGTGGAGAAGAAGGTCATAGGGCATTTGAATGTCCTCAGTGCCAAGGCAAAATAGACAGGAGAAATGAAGGCCAGGCCAGAGTTGCACATGTAGATGAAGATGCCAGATCATCAAATTCTGAAGATGCTAAAAGAGGAGAAACACTAATTAACAGAAGAGTCCTGCTGAGTGGTGAGAATGAACCTAAACAAAGGAGGAGCTTGTTTTGCACCAGATGCAAGTTTGAAGGTAAATGCTGTGATGTGATTATTGATAGTGGAAGCACTGACAATTTGGTGTCAGAAGAGATGGTGAAAAAGTTGAAGCTCAAGAAATAGAAACACCCACATCCATATTAGATTGCCTGAGTGCAGGATGACCACAAGGTCATGGTCAGTGAACAGTGCCTGGTAAAGCTCAAGATCGGTGGGTACCAAGATGAGGTACTATGTGATATAATATCTATGGATGCATGTCATATGTTGTTGGGTAGACCGTGGCAGTTTGACAAATGTGCTGTACATGATGGTCATGCGAATACCTATTCCCTGAAAAAGGATGGAGTGGGACATAAGCTAAAGCCATTGAAGGAGACCGAAGAAAAGGTATGTGGTAATGCAAGAATAACTTTTGTTGATGGAAGAAAATTCCTAGATGGTATGAGGCATGAGCATGTGTGTTTTTCTTTAATTCCAAAAGTTGGTAAAGAGGAAGTAGAGGATGTACCTATAGAGGTTGTAGATTTATTGAATGAGTTTTAGGATATTGTATCTAATAATGTACCTGATGGATTACCACCAGTAAGAAAGATCAGTCATCAAATAGATTTGATTCTAGGAGCCCAATTTTCCAAACAAGGTAGCACATAGAATGACACCAGTAGAAAGTGAAGAGTTGAATAGACAAGTACACGAGTTATTGCAGAAGGGGTTGATTCGAGAGAGTCTGAGTCCCTATGCTGTACCAGTGGTATTAGCACCAAAGAAGAATGGAGAATGGAGGATGTGTATAGATTTCAGAGCAATAAACAAGATCACAATCAAGTATAGGTTTCCATTGCCATTAATGGATGATATTATGGACTATTTGAGTGGAGCTATGTATTTTTCAAAGATAGATCTGAAGAGTAGATATCACTAGATTTGGATCAGAGAAGGAGATGAATGGAAGACTACCTTCAAGACAAAGGAAGGACTGTATGAGTGGTTAGTCATGCCTTTTGGGCTAACCAATGCACCAAGCACTTTCATGCAGCTCATGAACGAGGTTCTAAAAGAATTTTTGGGTAAGTTTGTCATTGTCTACCTAGATGATATTTTAACCTTTAGCAAGACATTGGAGGAGCATATGATGCATATTCGTATGGTGTTTGAGAAGCTATGAGATGAGAAATTGTTGATTAATTTGAAGAAGTGCAGTTTTGTGAAGAAAGAGTTAGTGTATTTGGGATTTGTAGTTTCAAAAAAAGGTCTAAAAATGGACCTAGAGAAGGTACAGGCTATCCTTGAATGGCCTACTCCAAGGAGTGCTACTGAGGTAAGATCTTTTCATGGTTTGGCTAGCTTTTATAGAAAGTTTATGAAAAATTTTAGCAGTATTTGTGGTCCCTTGACTAAAACAATGAGAGGAGATAGAAAAGAGTTTAAGTGGACTAATGGGGCAGAGAAGAGTTTTCAATTGTTGAAATAAAAAGTTATAGAACAACTTGTTTTAGCACTTCCAGATTTTAATAAGGTGTTTCAAGTAGATTATGATGCTAGTGGTACCACAATAGCAACTGTTATGAGCCAAGAAGGTAAACCGGTTGCTTATTTCAGTGAGAAGTTAAATGATGCCAAGAGGAAGTATTCTATTTATGATCAGGAATTTTATGCTATAGTTTAGGCATTGAAGAAGTGGAGACACTATCTGATTCCTAAGGAGTTTGTTTTGTATACTGATCATCAAGCTTTTCAATATTTGAATAGTCAAGGAAAGTTGAATCAGAGGCATTTGAAATGGGTTGAGTTTTTGTAGAGTTATACATTTGTTTTGAAACACAGAAGTAGAAAGTCTAATAGGGTTGCAGATGCTCTTAGCAGAAGGCAACTATTGCTGACAGAGATGTAGATTGAGGTGGTTGGGTTCAAGGAACTCAAGAATTTGTATCTAGAGGATCCTGATTTTGGTGGAGCTTGGAAAGCTTGTAAAGAACCTGTTACTCTAGATAGGATGAAATGGCTAAATTTTATCATCCAAGATGATATGCTATTCAGAGGGAGTTAGTTGTGCATTCCATGAAGTTCTATGAGGGAGAATCTCATAAAAAAAAAGCATAGTGGAGGATTGGCTGGACATTTTGGTCATGATAAAACTCTTGCTTTGGTTGGTGAAAATTATTATTGGCCACAGTTGCAACAAGATGTGAAGAAGTTTGTACAGAGTTGTAGAGTATGTCAGATGGCGAAGGAAGTGAAGTAGAATATAGGGTTATATCAGCCATTACCTGTACTAGAGAAGCCTTGGGAGGATATCAATATGGACTTTGTTTTTGGTTTACCAAGGACTCAGTGGGGACACGATTCATTTTTTGTAGCAGTTGAAAGATTTTCAAAGATGGCACATTTCATTCCCTGTAAGAAGACTAATGATGCTGTTCATGTAGCAGAATTATTTTTCAGAGAAGTAGTGAGACTACATGGTTTGCCAAAGACCATAGTTTCAGATAAAGACACTAAGTTTGTTGGATATTTTTGGCATACATTGTGGAAGAAGTTGAAGATAGATTTGAAGTTCATTTCATCACATCATCCATAGACTGATGGACAGACAGAGGTGGTGAATAGAAGTTTAGGAAATTTGCTAAGATGTTTGGTTGGAGATAAGCCAATAGGATGGGATTTGATTTTACCATAGGTAGAATTTGCATACAATAATTCTATCAACAGGAGCACTGGTAAATCACCATTCCAGATTGTATATGGAAGTAGTCCTAGAAATGCATCTGAGTTGAGAAAGATAGATAAAGGAGAAATAAGTCATGTTGAAGCTGAGGATTTTGTAGAACACTCGAAGAATATCCAAGAGGAGGTGAGGAAACATATTACCAAGATGAATGCACAATATAAGACTAAGGCAAATGAGAAAAGGAGGCATAAGGAATTTTAGGTTGGGGATGAAGTCATGGTTCATTTGCGGAAGGTGCGATTTCCAGTCGGTACATATAACAAGTTGAAAATGAAAAAGTTTGGACCATGTATGATACTGAAGAACCATGATTAGGGAAATGCATATGAGGTAGAATTGCCTACTGAGCTGAATATTTCACCAGTGTTTAACATTTTAGATTTGACAGAGTATCATGAAGGAGGTGTTGAAGATGAGGTTGCAGCAGCACAGTGGAGTATTCCAGCAACTAGTTCAGATATCAAGGAGATTGAAGACATACTGGACAGTCATGTTTGCAAAAGCACAAGGAATAGGACATATGAAGAGTATTTGGTCAAATGGAAAGGATGACCTGTAGAAGATTCAGCATGGCTAACAAAGGATGAGTTTAACCGTCTTGGTTTTCCTTTGCACACCTGAGTCATGACAGGGTCACTTCACAAATTACCCTGGGTGTTTGATGTAGGAGCATCCTGGGTGTAAGGACAATCTTGCATCACCCAAAAATATTTTTATTTTTGTATTCAATAAGGGTTATCTTGTGCAAAATTGCTATTTATGGAAAGTTGTTTTTTTTAGTAAGTCGGCCTTACAATCTTAGAATGTTTTGATTTTACATG
Organism: Chamaecyparis obtusa; assembly: GCA_027943335.1. Lineage (NCBI taxonomy): Eukaryota > Viridiplantae > Streptophyta > Pinopsida > Cupressales > Cupressaceae > Chamaecyparis > Chamaecyparis obtusa. The sequence continues at coordinate 5,139 of BSBK01005734.1, forward strand.
TGGAGGTTCATCTCAGTCATATCAGCCTACCAGCAAAGTTTCATGGCTAGATCAGGTCTAGTTTTGAAGATATTGAAGATTTTTGGTATTGGCAGTAGGGTACAGAAACTTTGAACTCAGTTTTGAAGGGTTTAGAGGCCCTAGATGAGGTTGAAAAATTGGGTGATGGGAACTTTGTGTGGGTCAAGCTTGTAGAGCACTTCATGGCATTTCTGAAATGGGGTTATAATAGTCAATCTAGTCAATTGGTGATGACTTATGGTCTCCGGAAGTTAGGCCACCTGAAATGGCAGAAAATAATTTTTCTTCAAAATTTCTATTCGGGTTTCAAAGTTATTTTGAGCCAACTTTGATGTAATAAATTGAAAACTAAAATAATTCTAAGTTGGATCGGTCCTTAGGGCTAAATTTCTGGAACCTTCTCGGGCGGTGGAAATTACCTATATAAAGAAGGTCCATAGTGTTGTCTAGGGCAGTTCTGGGTAGTAGATCTAGGTATTGATTCGAAGATTTTTTCCTACAGAATATTGTAAGGGAATGCCCATGTGGCTTTGCATATTGTAATTCTGAAAGTTTGTAATTCTACATTTGTGGAGATAATAAGAAGCCAATTTTCTGTTCTTGCATATTATTGTTGTTGTTTCTCTATTTCTGTTATGTGTTTGTCGTACTAAGGGGAGCACCCTTCATCATATATATACATATATATATAAATGTATATATACATATATATGTATGTATGTATGTATGTATATATATATATATACACATACATACATACATATATATGTATATATACATATATATCTATAGATATATATGTATGTATGTATATATATACATACATATATATCTATAGATACATATGTATGTATGTATATATATACATACATATATATCTACAGATACATATACATACATACATACATACATACATACATACATACATACATACACATATATATATATATATATATATATATATATATATATATATCTATGTATGTATGTATGTATGTATGTATGTATATACATATGTATACATATGTATGTGTGTATATATATATATATATATATATATATATATATATATATATATATATATATATATATATATATGTATGTATATGTATATACATATCTATATATATCTATATATATGTATATGTATATAGATATATATAGATATGTATATACATATACATATATATATATATATATATATATATATAGACACATATACATATACATATACATATATAACTCTGGCTTATCTGAACGTAGCTATACCTCAACAATGGTCACAAGCTTTGATAATGTAGAAAATTTGATATGAGGTATAACGGACCTACATATGATCACTTGTATGATTTTATCAAGAAGCAAAAAGAAAAAATTTTCCATGAGGAAAATATTGAAAAAGGTGAATGTAGCTAAGATGCAGAGCATAGACAATCAGAGGATAAGGAAACATGTAAAATAAATGATATTATGAAAGAAAATGTTTTCCATTTCCAGTAAGGATGAAGTCAACAGGTTAGTAGAAGTAAAGAAACCTATTGACCTACATAGAAATATTGTATGTTACAAATGCAATCACTCTAGTCACATTGCCAAGTGTTATAAATTAAAGATTGATTATAGAAAATTGAAGCCCAAGAAGAAGGTGACATGTTTCAAGTGTAATAATGATGAAAATGTTGCAAAGTACTATAGATTCAAAGGACTGGTAAAGAAATTCTTTAGACCGTTGACAAAAGAAAAGGAACTGAATGAATATGATAGATAATTAGCACAACTAAAAGAAAAATTCAAGGGGGAATAGGTCAAACAGAATGAACCTTTTGAATTTTAAGTTAAGGAAGATAAAGAGAAAAGTGGGAGCACTCACAAGAGTCCTAAGAGTCTTGTGGAATCATTACTAGGGTGCATTGCCTCACCATTCTTTTGATTTGAAATGTATATCTTAGTTACTATGTCATATGATTATGGACAAGATCACATCTAGATTAGAAATTTCTATAGGAAGATGTCACATTTTAAGACAACACTAGTTTATTGTAGATTTATGGACAATTATTGGGACTTGTGCAAAATTGTCTATAAGGGTAATAATGTAGTCAAATTACTTACCATTAACACTGAGATCAGAGAGCATTGAAGAACTTGGAGCAGTTGTTGGAGCTTGAAGTGTTTATAGTTTTTTTTGCAAAACCCTCATAGAGCCGTGCGAGCTTGGTATTTGTCATACACTTAAGAAAATTGTGTCATTTAGAGTACAAAATAAAAAAGAATGGATACTACTAAGTTGCTTAGTGTTCTTGAAAGGAATAATGTAATGCCCACCCTAGCATCTTCCTATGTTAGACTGACATGAATTTTTCTTTGACACTTTGGATTTTATGATGGAGTATGGTTATTATTTAGTTAACATTTTATGAGACATTTGAGCATATATATTTGGTTATTGCAGTTTATTGGAAATATTACAATAACATTTAATGATGAATGGTTAGAAATGAATTATCAGAAAATGTTTTACATTGATTTGTGTTATGATGTTTATATTATGATCTAACCCTACTGACCCTGTTATGGTTTGACATTTACTGGTTGATGTGAGTGTAGGATGAGGAGGGGCAGTCATAGTTACTCCTACGGGAGGTCCACATGATGTCACACTCTCCCTCCTTGTTTGACACTACATGTTTATATATATGTGTATATGCATATCAGTTAGTGATGTAGGATGTAGGTACCAAGCATCATCTCCACCTAGCTACATAGGTCTGAGCGTCCCTTCAAAATCCTCAAATTGTTGATGTGTGGAGATTTAACCAAGTTAATCTCAAGGTTACCCATGGACTTAGAATTCTATTTAGGAAGTTATCCTGGTTGGGAAAGTAGAATGCAACTTATGTTATGGACTTGATTTGATTTTGGTCTAACTTTATGTTATGAGTTAGAATTAATCTATTTTATATGTGTAATAATTATGTTATAAATATGTTATAATTTTTTGTATGTTATATAGGTGTGTGTATATGTGGGTGCACACGCATATATCCATGCTTATATAAATAATAATAGTTGTATGTTTTTCATTAATTGTGTTAATGGTATGTTGTTTATAATAAATAAATAAAGTGAGTTAAATAAAGTATATTTAATGAATGTATTAAATAAAAAGTAAAAATAATAATAATAAAAGGAAAATGCCCTTTGTAGTAAAATTAGCTATCTAGGAGGGAGTTGAACTCGAGACCTCCTAGAAGTTAGGCTACTTGTTTTTCTAGAAAGGTATTTGTCTATTATTCTTGTTATGCTTTCATTTAAAAGATACTTTAATTAAATTTATTAAAAACCTTGATTAAGTCTTTATGGGAAATTATTTGGTTGTTCCTCCAACCAACTATGGAAGTTGGAGAAGTTTCTTCCCGTAAAGCAACTCCTCCAACCACATAGTTGGGGGATAAATAATTAAAGATTTTTGTGTGTGGGAGGATGTTAATTTTTGGAAGATTTATTTTCTTTTGAGTTGTCTGTAATTGTTTTCTCCAAAAATGTTTGGTGAGAGTTTATGTGAGTTTGAGAGTCTCTGGTTCGTGAAGTCATCTATGTGAGGATTGCTTGGAATTGATTGCCAGAGGAAGATTTCCAGAAGCATATCTTCTCAAGGATTGAAGTTTTGTAGAGATTCTGCAGTCGAGGGAAGAGGATTCTCCACAGGACCCAAAGTAGGGTCTAAATTGTGAATAATCTCCATTCTTCCTTTTTGTGTATGAATGTGTTCTCTGTGTGTTGTATTGTCAATAAAAATTTCAGAATGATTATGTTATACATATATATGTTGTGCCTGCATTAGTGATTTGGAGTTGAGGATTATGTTTAAATATTTTTTCATGTTGAATGTATATGAATATCTCTACATTTGTAAGAAGTTGTAGGGTCCTTAGCATTTCCCTTGTATCTCCTTTCTTAACCAGAATGTCCATGAGTTCTTCGAGGCTTTGGAACTTCTGTTTCAACCCTATAGTTTCATATTTATTTTAGCACCACTTTTCTTTGTCTAGATGTAGAACAGATTTGTTAGATGGATAGGATGGATTGATGGGCCCTTTCTAAAGGGAAACTAGGAGATCTCAAATGGGTCATGCCCAAATTAGGCAACCATAGTCCCCATAAAGCCCAGTTTTACCGGCAAGTTAGACTTGACAGTCATATTTTGTAGTTTTAGGTCAGTTTAGTAGTGATTGAGCTAGGTCAGTTTAGTATTGATCAAGACAGGTTAGTTTAGTATTAACCGAGCTAGGTCAGTTTAGTGTTAATTGAGACAGGTCAGTTTAGTGTTAACTGACCAACCCAATGTCACCTGACCAAACCAGTGTGAACTGAGCAAAGCAATGATAACTAAGAAAAGTAGTGATAACCGACCAAGCTAGTGGCAAGTGACCAAAATTATATCAATTGAGCAGATTCATGTTAATCAAGGAAAATAAGATTTATACAAGCATAACATTTAAGTATAAGTTACGGTACTTTAATTTCTTATACTTTAAGTTATACTTGTATAATGGAATTAGGTAACTTCCAGGATGATTAAGATAGGTTTTAGCTTCATAGGAGTTAAGATGCAACTTCTAATTTTGAGATTTCTTAAAAATTTAGACTTAGCAAATTTTAGGCACATGAGATTTCCCTAGATTTTTGAAATAAGCAATGGAATGTTGTGTAAATGCATGTGGGAAGTTTTATGTCATATCTTATGAAGTCCTATACCTGGTTTTGATTATAATTTTTTTTTGATACTTGGCTTTTGGTAGAATCCATAATATAAGGTCAGGACTTGTTCAGGTGGGCTGAGTGCACCGAAGGGCTCCCTAGACTTATGAATATGGATCTTTGGAAGTACTTAATGTTTTCATGGCTTGTGTGTGTGGGTAGGGGACTAGGTACCCTAGGTGAGTGGCTCCCCATAGGTGTTGGAACCCTAAAGTGGTTACCAGATGATCCTATGGGTTGGTTAGTAAAAAGTGATAACCTAACAATGAATCTGGGAAAGGGAGGAAACAAAAGATAATGAAAGAAAACATATTAATGGCCACATAGTCTTGTTGGAGTACCAGGACCATGGATAACTACCAAGATGGATCCCTATTCATAAAGGGGAGACCGGGGTTACATGCTTGCCAGGAAGGATCCCAAAATCTAGGATATGTGATGACACTCACCTAGAGGGTATGCTAGGAACCTAACCCTTGTGACTAGTAAAGTGATATATTGTTATGTTATTTATTTTAGTTTAGGGTTTGGTGTAGCCTTTGATTGCTTAGGGCCTTGTGAGTATCTTGGTTCTATCTCCTAGCATGGGGGGTGGAACCTCATCAGTTCCACATGGTTGGGTGGCAAAAATCTTTTGAGGTCCTATTCGTGGCTCATGACTTGGATATGTTCAATTATATGAAGACCTTTATATTGTATCATTGTTACTAAAAATAAAGATGTAATGATATGTTGTAATTCCTTTGGGCCATTCATGTACCTGTTATTATGAGATCTATTATTAGAAAGATGTAATTGAAAAGAAAAGAAATGTAATTGGGAGGGATAGTTCTAGGCTTGATTTCAAGGGTTATTATTTGAAAGATCAAAGTTGGAAATATATAATGTAATGTTGAATGATCTTTTCTATCTCTCCTTTGTTGCAATGAAAGAAAATGTTTATTATGCTAAGGTTAAAGTGTTATTTTTAATGAGTAGTTATTCAATGTGTAGGAAGGAGAAATGAAATTAGTATATGAAGTAAGAAACATAATTGTAAATGAAATTTTAATTCCTTACCCTATCTCTTAAAGTTCTAAAATGTGAAAGTAAAGAATGAAATTCAATTTGGATAAATAATGTAAATATGTTAGTAAATGAATTCATTAAGGGAACCTTAAGGAATGTAAATGTGAATTAGTAATGATGTAATGTTAGGAAAAAAAAATTTTAGTTGCAATTTTTGGTCTTAAGACCTAATTCCTTATGGGTTCCCTGGTGGGGACATTACAAATAAATACAAATTCAAGAGCCATCCCTTCAAATCTAATAAAGAGGATCAAGTGGTTGCATTTTCGCATACTCCAGTTGGTGTCCTTCATGTTGAAGACATCAAGGCCTATATACATAGAAAGATTGAGTTTATAAACACCACAGAGATATGTGATAAGATGAACTAGGGTTATACAATGGAGATAAAATCCTAAGAGAAGAATGTAGGAAAGTGCATGGGTTGCCAATAGTTAAATATATGGAGAAATTTAAGTTCGACGAACTAAATTGGATTAAAAATTGTGTTGAGTGGGATTTATGATGAATTCGTATGGATTTGTGGAACCCCAACCAAAATCAAAAAATAATTATTGCACAAAATCATTGGTTTACCAATGATAGGTAAGGTACCTAGAATAGAAAATAATATTAGGTTTGAAGTGGACAAGCTAACAAAAAGAAAATGGAATAAGAGAGAAATGATAGTAAATTACATCACCCAAGAAGTTGTCAAAATTGTAGCAATGATATTTGGATATAAGATGGTAGTAGAAGATGAAGAGTATGACTTATATGAGGCTTCAAGGAAGCAATAGATGGAGAATAATGCAGGGATAAAGAGAAATAGAACCACACACTTCAGATTTGTTTCACTAATTATGTATATATTCTTTCATGTTATGAGAAGATTTCCTAATATGGATCTATAGAGATTAGATAGATGTACTATGAAAATTATAAGATACTTCTATAAGGGAAGTGATGAGAAGAAAAGGTATGCTAAAATTGCAAGAATGATGAAACTGTTTCAAAAATAAATCCATGAAAGGTAAATGATCCCCTGAAGACTAGTGGAAAAATATAAGAATGACATGTATTTCATGGTGGTGACTAACAGTACATGTTTTGAGGAACTGGCACCTAGAACTTCATGGGCTACTCCTCTGAGCTATGAAGTAGGGAGCACCATTTTAGAACTTTATATTTAGCATGTTCTAGAATCATGTAAAGACCCCAATATTCCATGATGGGGTGCATGTGAAGAAAAGTACACAATAATCAAGTAAGAATTGATAAAATGGAGAAGGGAGATGAAATTTTAATGTCTTGTTGAAAAAATAGAAGGGAAACACAACATATTAAAAGAAGAAATAAAAATTGGTACAGAAAAGGTAACAAAACTAGTGGAGAAATACATTATTCCCCCTCCTCAAACTAAAATTGAGGTACCTCAAGTGGTGGAAGTTGAAGAAGAAGAAGAGAAACAAAACTATGATACTCCTACACCTACTAGGAGAACACCATAGAGATAGGAAGCAAGAGATTCTACACAATGCCAAGCACCTCACAAAGCTATACCTAAGGCCAGGAAAGAAAATAAAAATACTTGACATTCCTCGATCTTCGCATGAGAAGAAAAAGAAGAAATAGAATAGAAAAGAATAGGAAAAAAATAAGGAAGCTCAAGTGATGGATATTTAGAAGACCAATGAACAAAGGAAGAAAGGACAAGAAGATGAAAATGATAGAAAGCTTCAAGAAGAAAATTTGATAGAACATGAAGCAAATAAAAGGAAAGTAGAAGAATTTGAACAAAAGAAAGGTAAAGAAACACAAAGGAACCTATTAAATTTATACATAAGGGTTCTATAAAAGAGAGCAGTAAGTGATGGTAAGATCAATTATATTGAAAACTACTTTGATATATATGATAAAGATGAGAATGACCAAATAGATGACATAGCTGTGGAGAATGTGTTCACATCCAAAAAGAACTTGATTACAATAGAGGGTAAAATAAGTAAGGACTTATTTTAAATATTAGAAGGGAGAAATAAAAGATCCTTCGATGATGAAATCAAGATGGAAAAGATATTCTTGTGCATAATATGCCAACTGTGACAGGGAATGAGATGGTAAATTGGCTTAAAAAGATAAGACCAAAGCTAAGAACTAAAACTTGAATTATCAATTTCATGGCATGAAAATATGAAAAGGTCAAACAAGAGAAAAATGACAAGGTTGGGCAACTACTTGTGGAGAACCAACCTGATCTTGGTAAATATCAAAAGACCTAATGTCATGCCCCGCAAGGGAACCAGGGAAGAGAACAAAGATTCTCTTAACAAAAGAAAACCTAAGTAAAAATTTATGAAAAGTTTTGAACTTTAAAAAGAATTATGTAATCAAAACTTAAACTCAGATTCCTTCCAAGGTTCCCTTTTCATTTAAATGCATGATTCATTCAAATCCATTAAGTAAACTAACAACAAGATTTAATTCTCAAAGCAAACTGCATCATATCTTAAGAAATAAAAAATATTTTCATTTCAACTTTCCGTTTAGAAATCGTCTATATTCCTAAGTATCCTTTATGAACAATGTAACTTATAAAATTTATCCAACTCATTTGATACATTAAAATATACTACATTTGGTTTTTCAATAGCTTCACTTAAACAACAATAATGAAAGCATGTTACATAACTTGGAATGTTACAAAATCCTTTTTCTTTCCAACATACATCTTAAACATAAAGTTCACATTTCCCTTTTCCCTTCTTCCTAAGTCTACCCATTCCAATTACATCATTTTGAAATACATTATAGATTACATTGCATTCAACTCCTCATAAGAGGTAACAAGATTATGCATCATGAAATATAATCACAAGGCCTTCATTCTTCAAATCTGGTACATAAGCAAGCATGAATCTTCAAGCATGTATCTGCAAAAGATACCTCGATAAAAATGTTTACCACCCAACCACGTGGGTACCTATAAGGCCCACTCCCCCGTGCTAGGAGATAAACATAGCTAGGCCAAACCTAGGGTTGGGTAATCTTTCCCAAAATAGCAAATGAAAAGAGAGTCAAAGTATAGATCTTTCCCAAAAGGTTCTAAGGCTTGGGTAGAAACTCTAAGCAACAACCTAAGTGAGTTTCATCGCATAGCCCTCACCCCTTGGGTTGTCCTGGTACTAGCCACTCTGGGCCCCGGCCCCCAAGTAGGCACATGCGGGATCGAATGCCTTTCGTACAGACAAGTGCTATTCGATCGTACCTACGCATAGGTACCTTCTCCCACTCCCATCCATAGCCTTTACTAGCACTAATGGCATGGGCGTGGCACATTTAATCTTTTTAATGTTTTAACCCATTCCCATCAGTTTAATTAAATTTTCACTTGTTAAATAACTCTTCAGTGGGTTATCCTGGTTCTAGCCACTTTAGGGCCCCGGCCCCGCATTGAGAGCCACTCACTAGGTGTCGTTAGGTTTTCTACCCTCAACCCATACATCACAATTACATCATACACATAGTAAAAGCATATTGCAAACACATTTGAGAACTACTACCAAGAATTGAAAATAATAGGATAGTTATGTATGTTTAGAGAAATTAGGTATGTTAAGAATGTTTAGAATGTCTTGACTCTAAACCCTAAATTGCTCCTTACAAAAATTCTATCTCAATAAAGACATCTAAATGTACTGAAAATAATCTCCACTAAACAAGGAATGAACAATCTTCAGGTTTAAACAAAATTTCTTTCTAAACCTAAAACCTGGCTAATCCTGAAAATTGACTAAGTCTGATTTAATTAAAAATCTGAAATTTAAAAGTTACAACTTAACTCCTATGAACCTGAAACCTATTCCAATGGATTCAAAGGGTACCTAATCCCTTTATACAAGTATAACTTAAAGTATAAGTAATAAGAAATTAAAGTACGTAAACTTATACTTAAATGTTATAATTGTTATAATTGTATAAAGTTTGAATCCTATTTTCCTCGGTTAGCACACTACCGACCTAACTCGATTAACACACTACCGACCTAGCTCGGTTGACACTTTACCAACCTCACTCGATTCACACATTACCGACCTTACTCGATTATCACATTACCGACCTAACTCGGTTCACACATTACTGACCTTACTCGGTTAACACATTACCGACCTAACTCGGTTAACACTGAGCCGACCTAACTCGGTAAACACATTACCGACCTTACTCGGTTAACACTGAGCTGACCTAACTCGGTTACCACTGAGCTGACCTAACTCGGTAAACACATTACCGACCTTACTCGGTTAACACACTGAGCCGATTGGAACTGCAGAGAACGACTGTCAACTTTGTCTTGCGGGTAAAACTGGGTGTTATGGGGACTAAGGTTGCCTAATATGAGCACGACCCATTTGAGATACCCCAGTTTCCCTTTAGAAACGGCCCATCAATCCTCCCTACCTATCTAACAAATATATTCTAGATCTGGGAAAAGAAAGGGTGGCACATATATGGACATGAAACAGTAAGGTTGCAACAAAAGTTCTAAACTCTGGAAGTGGTCATAATACATCCAGTGACAGTAAAATACACTACCCTACCAGATCAAAACCACTTCTACCCTACCAGGGAGGTTTCACCACAGTGAACATACAAACATTCGTAAAATAACTTTCCACAAACACATTTCAACTACATAGAAAATAAAACATATATATATATATATTTTGCAACCATAGCACAATATACAGAAACTTTTCCAGAAATCTAGATTTTACTTTCATTCTACAAGATAAATCTACTTCTCAGGATGGATTCCAACCTGGAGTCCTGCGAAGACCAGTTGGAGAAGAAGGAAGATCAAACCCTCTCCAATGCTTCCAACACTCCTTTGAATCCCTTTGCTCACAATCTTCCAGCCTCTACCCGTAACAATCCAAATGCCAAACTCACAGGATAAATTTTCTACCACAATAATAATAATAATCCTCTTCTCCCAACTCCCTTTTACACAGGAAATCTTTCCTGTAAATAGGATGGAGGAGGTGGTTGCACAGGTAATCCAACTAGTGCAACCATCTCAACTATCCATCCGTTAAAGAGATGGTTTTGAAAACTCATTCCCGTAAAGGAATAAATAAACTATAATCTAAGTCCTTAAATTTAAGGATATTAAAATAAGTATTATAATCTTAAAACAATTTATTAAATTATTTAACTATGGTAATAGGATAATCCTATTTACCATACCGCTAATTGATCTAATTATTTATTAATATAATAAATGATTACATGGTAATAATTATATATAAATATATGTATGCATATGCATATGTGTGCACCCATATGCCTATGTGTACATATATTATTATTATTATAAATATTATTACAAGCACAATATTATTATTATAAAACATATTATTATTTTTATTGCTATAGACTCTTTGTCATTATTAGTATTATAAAATAATACCATAAATAAGGAACATTATTATTAATGTTAAACATTAGAATAACATTATTATAAACTATATGGTTTATTCATACCTTAATCCCCATTCTAAAATATATATGCATATATTAAGTAGCCACTAACATAGGTTAGAATTTTACCACTATTATTATTTAAAACCTCTTATTATTAATATTTCCTTAGACATTAAAATACCATAAAATTAATCCTTATCATGGGTATTAAAACCACATGATTTAATTGTACTCAAAATCACTCCTAATGAGATACGCTACTAAATCATACCCTCAAAAGAACAATAATCTACATCCATGATCTACTAACAGAATTGAACATATCATGAAGGCAAGAACTAGCTACAAGATCCACAATTCCATCAATTACAAAACCACATAAGACATTCACACAAGGGACTGACTCGACACTTCCCACCTAAGGATAAAAGGATCAAAGGTGAAGTTTCTTCCTGTGGACCTGGTGATACCTCCGTAACAACAACAACGATCGAGGATTTTGAGGGATCGCTCAGACCTGTGAAGCTAGGTGGAGACGACACCCGGTACCTGCAATCCTGCATCGCCAAGAAGAGATACATATATATACATATGGAGATACAAATCAGATAAATGCAAGCAGATGACTAGGATCGATACATCGTGTGGACCTCAACTAAGTGAGTAACTACGACTTCATCCTGGAGTCATGAAAAACACATCAGACACCTCCATGAAACATAAAACATCATGATAGTGGTTAGATTCAAATAATTGGGTTAGATCCATATAAAAATAGATAATTTTCTAATCTCATAAACATGTAATTACTAACCATAAATGAGCATATTCATCATGTCATCATCCACAAAACATAAATGTAAATGTATAGTCTTGACCATAATAATAATAAAATGTCCAAATCAGAAAAGTCTAAGTATCACCATAGGAGAGGTATTACACCTAAACCCTATTAATAATCTTTAGAAAGCCTAAAATTGTAGAAACGGTTGTAGATCCAAAGGAAATAAAGGTAGTTGACTTTTCCTTAACTGATTTCTTCATTAAAAATGTTGGGAATTTACTTCATACACAACTAGATACATTTTATCCATTTCAAATGAGTGAAACCTAAACCAACATTGACAAGATAGTAATGCTGGAAAGTTGACTATAATAGTTTATATGACTAAGTTTAGTGTTGTCATTATGGAAAAAAAGTCATATGAAGTTTTGGAGTCAACACAATAACTTAGAAGATTAGAAATTGGCTAAGTATGGAAAATACAATAGTTAGTGAGGTGCGTGATGAATAGAGCATCAATGCACATGTGTATGATAGAGTTGTGATATACACCCTTGATTATTTTATCAAGCTATGGTTAAGAATGCATGGTCATATGTTATAGTATGAAGAAGATACAACAAGTAGAAGTGACACAAATAGTGAGTGACAGAAAAGAACAGAGCATGCAACTGACAAGAAAGATTTTGATAAGCAATTATCATTTTGTTTTGTTAAGGCTATGTGCCTATTGTAAATGTGTTGTTAACATTTTAATAATAATTTATGTAAACACGCTTGAGCCAATTCATTTGGAAGTGTTGCATTTAATATGTTATAGGCTGACTTAGTAAATTGTTTTGGTTGCACCTATAAATAAGACATGCACTTCTTTATTTGAGGATGTAAGAGTTGAGAGATGATGTAATAGAAGAGAAAAATTATGTGAAGAGAAGTAAGAATGATATAGATCTTTACAAGAGGTTAAAGCATCAACACATAAAAGGAACTGATCAAACAAGTAGTGCCAGAGCAGCAATTCACCCTTGTAGATATTGTGAATATTTGATATTCAGGAGGTTGTATCCTTCTCTATTGAGAAATGATCTCTTGGACAGTGAGTCCTCACCCCTAACAGGGTTATTTGTAAAAGACCTCTAACAAGGTCTGACCTTTAACCAGGCCATTGTACTCATCTTTGTAAAGACTACTCCTAACAGGGAAAATGAACATTAATAGGTTGATAATGCACAAGTACAATTATTAGTGGGTATTAATTCCCACTAGGTTTTTTCCTTTGGCCAAGGTTTCCCTGTAATCATATCTGGTGTTATGTGTTGAATGCTCATTTTCTTTGATATTTATTTCAGTATATAAGTAATTGGGTTCAAGTTAAAGAAGTAGAAAAAAATTAATATTGTAGAACATGGAATCACCCCCCCCCCTCTCAGTGTTCCCTTTCATAACAATTTCTATCAAATATATGGTCCTCAGAGAGAAGTTTAAACACTTGAGGAGATCATGGATACAATTAAAGTAAAATATCTGAAGAAGAATCTTTAAGAAGCTCTTGACGATCTTGACAAAGATGAAAAGGAAATTGAATAATTGAAATTGAAGTTCAGTGGCTCACAAGTATTCATCAAGAAAATGAGAAAAGATTGGAAAGATTGTCCAACAACTAATTTGGGAAAAATGGTCAAAAATCTAAATTAAAAAAAAAACATGTCTCTAAAGGATCAAATTAAACAATTGGATGAAAAGTTAATCAATAATCAAGAAGCCTATGATGAGCAGGTCAAAGAAAACAAATAGTTGGATGAAGAACTTATGTAAGAAAATCTAAAAATCATGGAGTTAGAAAACATCAAGAAAAAGGTGGAATCTGAATTCACTTAAGCAAAGAATCATATTAACAAATTACACACAAGTAAGGATCTAATAGAATCACAGTTGGACACATGGAAGCTAACAAGAGATACCACTGGTATTGGATACAATGAAGCTCATGTTCATATTGATACAATGGGAGAAAGAATAAAAGCACTAGAAGAATCTAAAGAAACTAGAAAGACTAGAAATCAGACTGAAGCTAAAGTAGAACCATCTAAAGATGAACAAAAGACAGTAAAAAAAATTGTTATGCCTATAAAAAGCATGGACATATACCAAGAGATTGTAAAGAGGTAAGAACTTTCAATGGTTATTGTTATTCAGACAATAAATTTGGTCATAGAGCTATGAATTGTAGATCAAATCAAAGAAGTCAAATACAGTACAATTAGAGAAATCAACCACAACAAAATGTTAGAAGTCCTCATAACATTACATGTCAAATATGAAATTACAATGATCACATAGCTAGACAATGCAGAATGGTAACTCACATCAATATGCTGAGGAATATAAGCCCTCTAGTTATTTGTCACACTTGTAACAAGGCTTGACACATCTAAAAGTTTTGTATATCACAAGCTCAAAGATAGGAAAAACCTAATACAGCTTAAGAATCAATATTGGATGAATCAGGAGAAGTCAAGTTTGTGAAAGCTATAGAAGATGCGAGCATGATTTGGAAGAAAGAAAAGAAAGATAGTTTTGGTGAAATAGTTGAGGATGCATCCACAATGGATGCACCTCCTATTTATGGTTAAATGACCCTCATAGTCATAAGGGGAGCTAGATTATATCTAGATCCCTGTGCAACTGGTATACTCACCCTTAGAGTAGGGACCTTTGGTTATAGTAGTTTGGATACTATTTGATGTTGTATGCAAGAGATCACTATATGATTTTTAGCAGAAATGAGGATTCAAATTCACTGTTACAGACTCTACTTTGGAAGCAAGCATTAATTGTAGAAAATCAATTTATAAGTTATTGGAGATCTATTATCCATGCATTTGTATTCAAGTTCAAGCCTTTGGAGAGAACATGAGATGAAGCAATTAGTGTTGAAGGATTATAGTTTATTTATCAGCGAAAAAGTGTGAAAGTTGGATACGAAACCCTTGTTCAGTCATGATGGTTCAAAAACCCTTGGAAACTTATTTAAGCATGCTTAGGTAAGTAATTTTCACTCCATTTGTATTTGATGTTGTAGAAAGTAAGAGATACATATTCAAAAAACATCATTTTAAGTCAGTCTTAGATGATTTATAAGTGGCATTCTCTAGGACTCTGATGGGAGTTATGCACATAGAAGACATACATGCATACATATATAATAAGAAGGTGTTTGGAATGAATGTTGAATATATCTTATTAGGGAGTACTCACAACCATTTTGTAGCAGTTATTGTTGCATTCATGACTGTGATTGTCATTGATGTCAACACAGTAATCTACTAAAGACTAGCAAAGAAGAAGACAGTGTTTGAGTTAGCGCACTAGGGATATTGAAGATGAAACTATGCGATGTTGAGGAATTACTCTTTAATGTGTTATAAGATCATGGTTAAGAGCACAAAGAGAAATTCATTTATTCATAATAGTGTTGGATACAATTGTCTGAGGGAGATTGTTGGATACAATTGTCTAAATTGTGTGTTGTCTTTGATGTCACGCAAATGTCATATCATTAAGTAGTTCTATGTGTCTACCAAGCTCAATCGGTCAACAGATGGTTTTTTAGTGTCTACCGAGATCTTTCAGGTGTCAAAGAAAAGTATGGTAGAAAATAGTGTTAACCGAGCTTCCATGGTTATCGAAGGAAAGTTAGTGTTTACCGAGTTCACTCGGTCTCCAAAGGATGTTGCAAAATTTGTAGTGTTTACCGAGTTCAATCGGCCACTGAAGGAAATCTTTCAGGATTAGTATTTACTGAGCAAGGTTGGCCCAATAAATGATTTTGTTAATTTGAGAAATAAATTTTGTTTATCCCAGCTGACTATTGTAATGAGTGTTAATGATTATTAGTGCTGACTCAACAATCTCAATGGTATATATATAGAAGGTCAAGTGGTGAATTTAAAAAGGTGTGAAGTGTAGAGTGAAAAGTGAAGGAAGGTGTGTGTGAATTTTGAAGGATGGTTAGATATCCTTGAGGTGCAGAAAAGATTTATTTGATCAGGAAGGATCTAGTGAAGCAAAATAGAGATCTATAATCAAAAATTCAGTTGCATCATTATTCAGGTCATTTCATTGTTACTTTCTTACCACTTTAGCAGTGATTTCAAATCTCTTAACCGAGTTGGTTTAACAGCCATTTTGTAAATCCTCTAACAAGGTGACAATTCTATTGAATTGTTCAAAGACCTCTTACAAGGCCACTCCTAACAGGGTGATTAAATCCTCTAACAAGGTCACACCTAATAGTGTGTTTTGTAATCTTTTATTGGGTTGGATCCTAACAGGGCATCACTTTAGAAGAGTGAAAAATAGTAACTAGCTACATTGGTGGTTTTTCCCATATTGGGTTTCCATGTTAAATCTGGTGTCTCTTGTGTTCATGTTATTTTCTTTATGCATGCATGTTAATCACTGATGAATGCTTAAGAACAGTTATAATTAATACTCACTGCAATAACTGAGTTACAACATTTCTCTGTATGATTACCGAGTAATAGCAGTAAATGATTTAATAAGACATCTAAGGGATTTGTGGTAATATTTTTGTGGTTAACTAATTCACCCCCCCTCTCAGTTACTCCATCTATTTTTCCAACAATTGGTATCAGAGCTTTTGGTGCTTGCAGGAAGGGTTTCAAGGACCTAAGCTAAAAATCAGGATGTCTTACAAGAGAGAAATTCCAAGGCTTAACAGAGATAACTTTTTAGCATGGCAAGGTCTCATGATACTTCATCTGGCTTCCATTGGTGATTCAGGATGCAAATATCTTGATCAAGAATATACAGTTCCTACTGGCACATTATCTGTTGAAGACATTGCAGAGAAAAAGAACCATAACACCATGATGATAGACATTGCATCAACTCTTAGCTATGAAGAATTTGATGAGATCAAAGACTGCACAACTGCTTATGCAATGTGGAACAAGCTGAAGAAAATTTATGGTGGTGATGAAAATGTGAAGAGAGCCAAAGCAAAAATCCTAAGAGAACAGTTTGATCAGATGAAAATGAGAGAAGATGAAAATATTGCAAAATATGTTGAAAGGATCAAGGCAAGTGTTAGTGCAATCAAAGCTTTTGGAGGAACAATTGATGATGAAATAGTTATAAGGCTCTAAGAACATTACTCCCTATCTATGCAATAAGAGTATCTACTATTCAAGAAATAAGATGTGAAGAAAATCACAATATAACTTTGGATGCCTTAGTTGGAAGATTGACATCATTTGAATTGGATAACTATGACAACTATGTTCCAACTTCTAAAAATATTGAATCAGCATTTGAGGCCAAAATTTCACTTAAGAAGGGAAAGAAAATCCAATTAGAAAGTGAAGAAGAATCAGAGGAAAGTTCTAATAGTGACCTTGAAGTTATTGAAGCATTACTTGCAAAGAAATATTCTAGAGGCAGAGGTAAATACAAAGGTAAAACTCCCTTAATCTATTTTTCATGTGAAGAAATTGGTCATATTGCAGCTAGGTGCCCAAACAAGAAAAGCAAGGATGAAAAGAAAGGTCACAAGTACAATGGGAAGAAGAATTTCAAATCATTCAAGGATAAAGGTAAGAAAACATGTTTTTTGGCCAAGGATTATGATGATAGTGAAGAAGAAATTGTCTTCATTGTTGTAAAAGATGAATCTGATGATGATGAAGATGAGATGGCACTTATATCTCATATAAGTGAAAATGATACATGGATCATAGACAGTGGTTGTTCACATCATATGACTGGTGATAGAACAAAGTTTTAACATTTTGAACACTATGATGGTGGTAGTGTAAGGTTTGGAAACAATGAACTTTGTTGTATAAAAGGAAGAGGATGAATTTCACAAACCAAAGAACTTATATGTGATAATGCATATTGGGTTGAAGGACTAAAAAATAATCTTCTAAGTGTAGCATAGCTAATCAACATTAGATTCAAAGTTGAATTCATGAATGGAAAAGCAAGACTACTAGATGACAAGGGAAAACTGATTGGATCAGGCAAACAAACCAAAGGTAACCTGTTTTATCTTGATCTTGGTGAATGTTCATGTTTTATTGCTCAAATTGAAGAAAGTTGGTTATGGCACAAAAGGTTATGTCATGTAAATTTTGATAACATGGTGAAAATAAGAAAATTCAAGAAAGTAAGAGGCATTCCTACTTTGAAGAAACCTGATGTTGGTCTATGCAAGAATTGTCAGATTGGAAAAATGGGAAAGACTAGCTTTAAAAGTAAACACTATTAGTCTGAAGATATTTTGGAAATTGTGCATACTGATTTATGTGGACCTATTGGAATTGAAATCTATACTAAATAAAAATTATTTATTCTCTTTGTTGATGATTACTCTAGAATGATGACTGTTATGTATTTAAGAGAAATTTTAGAAGCATTTGAGAAGTTCAAATGGTATTTAGCAAGAGTGGAAAAGGAAATAGGGAAAAGAATGAGGTGCTTGAGATCAGACAGAGGTGGTGAATTCATCTCCCATGAATTCAATAATTTTTGCATTGAAAGAGGAATCAAAAGACAAGTATCAGCCCCGGGAACTCTTGAGCAGAATGGAATAGTTGAAAGGAGGAACAGATCTATCATGGATTGTGCAAGGACTTTAATGATTGAAAATAAAATTGCTATGAAATACTGGAAGGAAGCTATCAACACTGCAGTTCATACCTTGAACCGAGTACAGTTGAGGAAAGACACATTCAAAAATCCTTGACTTATGGTATGGCTATAAACCCAATGTAAGTTACCTGAAAGTATTTGGTAGTAAATGTTACATCTTAAAAGAATCTAGAAAGGAAAATTTGATGTAAAAAGTGATGAAGGAATATTTTTGGGATATTCTTGTAAAAGTAAGGCATATAGATGTTTGAATTTGTCTACTCACAAAATCATAGAAAGTGCACATGTGAGAGTTGATGAGTTTGCAGAAAAGACTGAAGAAGAAAGAAAAAAGGAACCAAAGGATTATAGAAGATTTGTTTACATTGAACTTGATACATTGCCAAACACATCTATCAATAAGGAAACTACATCTACTGAGCCCAGTACAGTAACCGAGTCACAAGAAGAAGTTCAAACCGAGTCACAAGGAACTGAGTCACCATCTGAAGCTACTAAGCAAATATCTACTGAGCCCGAGCAACTTGAACCTGAAGATGAAATTCAAGAAGATGACAATATAACTCATTCAAGAGGCAAGGAACCTGTATTGGCCAAGTATGTCAGGATGCATCATACACTAGATCAGATTATTAGAAACAAATCAGATGGTACTATGACAAGATGTAAACTAAAAGGTACATGTTTACTTGCTAATTTTGAACCTAGAAATGTCAAAGATGCATTGGAAAATGAAAGTTGGATTGAGGCTATGAATGAAGAAATAGAACAAATAGAGAAGAATAAAACATGGACTCTTGTACCTAGGCCTAAAGATAAAAATGTAATTGGAACAAAATGGGTATTCAAAAATAAGTTAAATGAAGATGGTCAAGTATCAAGAAACAAAGCAAGATTTGTATGTAAAGGATATTCTCAAGAAGAAGGTATAGATTATGGAGAGACTTTTGCTCCTGTTGCAAGATTAGAAGGTGTAAGGACTCTACTTGAATATGCAGCACATAAAGGATTTAAGGTATATCAGATGGATATAAAATCTGCATTTCTCAATGATATTCTTGATGAAGAAGTCTACATTGAGCAACATGAAGGTTTTATCGATCCAGACAAAAAGGATATGGTCTGCAAGTTACACAAAGCATTGTATAGTCTGAAACAAGCCCCTAGAGCATGGTATGAAAGATTACATAACTATCTTATTCAGATTGATTTCAAAAGAGCTAATGATAACAGTAATTTGTACATCAAAGAAGGACCAGATAACAAAATTGTTTTGGCAGAAATATTTGTGGATGATACTGTGTTTATAGGGAATGATGCTCAGTGCAAAGAATTTTCAGAGCAAATGAACAAAGAATTTGAAATGTCTATGTTTGGTCAGATAAAGTTCTTTATTGGTCTTCAGATTCAGTAGAACAAGAATGGTATCTACATTACTCAATCTAAATACATCAAGGAAATACTTAAGAAGTTTGGTATGGAAGATTCAAAACTAGTTGGTACACCCATGTGTACTGGACTGAAGCTTACCAAAGATGATGAATCAAAAGAAGTAGATCAGACCTTATACAGATCAATGATTGAAAAATTACAGTATGTAGTGCATACAAGGCTTGATATTGCCTTAGCAATTGGTATAGTAGCAAGATTCTTAGCAAAACCCAGAGAAAATCATATGATGGCAATAAAAAGAATCTTGAGGTACTTGAGAGGAACTAAAGATTATGGCTTGTGGTATAAATTTGGAGGCAATCTGGACTTAAAAGTGTTTATTGATGTTGATTGGGTAGGAAACATTGATGACAGAAAGAGTACAAGTGGTGGAGCATTCTTTCTTGGCAAAAGGTTGGTATCTTGGACTAGTAAAAAGAAAAATTGCACATCCCAATCCACAACAAAAGTAGAATATGTTTCTGTAGTAGTAAACTATTCTAATATTGTTTGGTTTAAACAGTTATTGGAAGGCATGAAGGTTGAGATCAAAGAACTAGTTGTTATGTTTTGTGATAATACAAGTGCAATAAATATTTCAAAGAATCTAGTAATGCATTCCAAAACCAAGCACATTGCTATAAAATATCATTTTGTCAAAGAATTGGTGTAGGACAAGGAAATAAGATTGGAATATGTTCATATAAAAGAACAGATTGTAGATATATTCACCAAGCCACTACCTAAGGATGCATTCTTGTATCTAAGAGGTAAGTTAGGGGTCATTCCCCTATCCAAAGCTCACTAAATAAAGCTTTAGTGATGCACCAACCAGAGCATGTTGAAGATCAGTCAGTTGATGTAGCATAGTCAAGGAATCATTGCATATGAATCAGTACTTAAGGTACATTGGTATTCACTGAAAGTGTATGTATTGTCTTTGGTATGTGTTGTCAAAGAGGGAGAGTTTTCTGCCATTTCAAAAATTTATAAGAAGGAGAATTTGAGAAGTTAAGAGGGAGATTTTTTAGTCAAAGAGAGAAGTTTGAGGAAGATGAAGATCAGAATGAAGCTAAGGATATGTTCCTTATTCTATGTTTTCTGTGAAATTTTATTGTGCTATTACATGTTGTGTTGCCATCAATGCCAAAGAGGGAGATTGTTGGATACAATTGTCTAAATTGTGTGTTGTCTTTGATGTCACACAAATGTCATATCATTAAGTAGTTCTATGTGTCTACCAAGCTCAATCGGTCAACAAATGATTTTTCAGTGTCTATCGAGATCTTTCAAGTGTCAAAGGAAAGTATGGCAGAAAATAGTGTTAACTGAGCTTCCATGGTTATCAAAGGAAAGTTAGTGTTTACTGAGTTCACTCAGTCTCCAAAGGATGTTGTATAATTTGTAGTGTTTACCGAGTTCACTTGGTCACTGAAGGAAATCTTTCAGGATTAGTATTTACCGAGCAAGGTTGGCCCAATAAAGGATTTTGTTAATTTGAGAAATAAAGTTTGTTTATCCTAACTGACTATTGTAATGAGTGTTAATGATTATTAGTGCCGACTCAACAATTTGAATGGTATATATATAGAAGGTCAAGTGGTGAATTTAAAAAGGTGTGAAGTGTAGAGTGAAAAGTGAAGGAAGGTGTGTGCAAATGTTGAAGGATGGTTAGATATCCTTGAGGTGTAGCAAAGATTTATTTGATTAGCAAGTATCTAGTGAAGCAGAACAGAGATCTATAATCAGCAATTCAGTTGCATCATTATTCAGGTCATTTCATTGTTACTTTCTTACCACTGTAGCAGTGATTTCAAATCTCTTAACCAAGTTGGTTTAACAGCCATTTTTTAAATCCTCTAACAAGGTGATAGTTCTATTAAATTGTTCAAAGACCTCTTACAAGGCCACTCCTAACAGGGTGATTAAATCCTCTAACAAGGTCACACCTAACAGTGTGTTTTGTAACCTTTTACCGGGTTGGCTCCTAACAAGGCATCACTTGAGAAGAGTGAAAAATAGTAACTAGTTACATTGGTGGTTTTTCCCATATTGGGTTTCCATGTTAAATCTAGTGTCTCTTGTGTTCATGTTATTTTCTTTATGCATGCATGTTAATCAATGATGAATGCTTACGAACAGTTATAATTAATATGCACTGCAATAATTGAGTTACAACATTTCTGTGTATGATTACTAAGTAATAGCAGCAAATGATTTAATAAGACATCTAAGGGATCTGTGGTAATATTTTTGTGGTTAACTGATTCACCCCCCCTCTCAGTTACTCCATTTATATTTCCAACAAATACTTATGAAGAAATCAGTGGAAGCAGGTATTTAGGTAATGTTCCTGAGTAGCAGTTTGTGGAAATCAGATGATATCTCCTAATCAGGATTGAATCTGATCATGCATAGCTATGAGGCAATTGAAGACATGTTGATAGTTACATGGACATGAGTGCAATATCCAAGGTCACACAAGTGAATAATAATTTTAATTGGAAGCTGACAGTTTTTTGTAATTTGGATGTAACGTGCAGAAAATTTTATTTTATAATCTGTATGTTGACTCATTTGTAATAACTTGAGAGTGGTATAAAGGAAGGAATACATTCCTTTTTGTAATATGGAATTGTGAATTGTAATTGAAAGTGAATTGTGGAATTCTGCAATACTTGTTGAAAGAGGATATGTGAAGTACAGAGATCAAGTATTGAGATCCGATGAAGTAGTTGGTGTGGTTTGGCACAGTTAGAGAAGAGGTAACAAGTTGTTGAGATCACTAATATTTTGATATTATTCTATTGAATAATAGAAAGATCATTTGGATAGTGAGTTCATGCTCTTATCCTGAAGCTATTTGGGCAGTGTGTCCTTCTATCTTCCATAAGTCCTAATAGAGTTAGAACCTTTTAACAGTGATTCAAAGTCTCCTAGAAGGGACTCATATGTACTGAATGTATTTCATAAGACTCCTTATAGAATCTATCCTCTCACAAGGAACTTTCATATTAGTGCATCTTTTGTGGGCATCATTACCACTAGAGTTTACTCTTTGATCAAGAGGTTCCCTAGTTAACATATCTTGTGTCATTGTGTTATTGTGTATGAATATCTTTCTATGATTGTTGGATACATTGCTTACATGGTTATAATCTATTGAAATTGATAAAATTTGTATTTATATAATAAATGATTCACCACCCATCTGAGTTATCTTGGTGTACTTTAATTTCTAACAATTGGTATCGGAGGAGCAGGTCCTTG
Source organism: Chamaecyparis obtusa (assembly GCA_027943335.1). NCBI lineage: Eukaryota > Viridiplantae > Streptophyta > Pinopsida > Cupressales > Cupressaceae > Chamaecyparis > Chamaecyparis obtusa. The sequence continues at coordinate 28,618 of BSBK01005734.1, forward strand.
AAGGAAAAGTTTAACAGCTTAAGGAGATCCATGGTGAGTCATTTTAGGAAAGAAAGCCCTAAATTTGATTGAGTAGATTTTGATAGCTGGGAAGAAAAGATGAAGACACACCTACTTTGTTTAGGACCAAGTTATTGGTTAATCACAAAGAATGAGAAGACTATCATTGATGAGGACAACATTGAAGAGTGTACTAATGGAGAAAGAGATATATTCATGTGTAACATACTTTCTAGAGAAGCACTTTTGTCAGCCCTTCTAGAGAATGCATACAGTCAGGTAAATTATCTAAAGACATCTCATGAAATTTGGTTAGCTTTACAATCTACTTTTGAAGGTGATGAACATGCAAAGAAAGTTAGATTACATAATTGGATATGTTCATTTGAAGTTATAAGAATGATGGAAGATGAATCTATTAGAAGCTATATTGGTAGAATGTCAGAGATTGTTGCAGGTATAAAATCTTGTGGAAGAACAAAGACAGAAAATGAAGTGATATAGAAAATTATGAGAACATTGACTCCTACATTTAAGGAGACAACATAGATGATTGAGAAAGTTATACCTTGTACTATGAACTTTACAAGAGAGACTCTTCTTGGAAGATTGGAAGTAGTAGAGATGAACCTGAGGTTATCAAGAGACTTACCTAGAATGAAGATAGCATTCAGTTCTCTTAGTGTTCACCCTACTTTGTCAAGAAGCATAAGTGTGAGTGAAGATTATGTGAGTAGCAACAAATCTAGAAATGAAGAAGATGGGAAAATTTAAGAAGGTATTTCCTTTCTTGTGAAGAGAGAACTAGACGGTAAGAAAAAATTTAAAATGTTGGACTTGTCAAGAATATGGTCATTTTTCATCTAAGGGTCCTAAGAGAGTTAAGAAGTATGGGAAGAACTTTAACCCTAGAAGATCTAAAGAATGTTATTATGCAAATGATGAAGAACTTAAAGCTACTATGGGTAAAAATTTAAGTGAAAGTGATACTGAGAATAATGATGATATAGGATTTGTAGCAATTAAAGAAGAAAATCCTGATACAGATGTTAAGGAAGAAAAAACCTTAATTTCTCAAGTAGAAAAGAGATCTTATTGGATTATAGACATTGGTTGTTCACATCATATGACTGGAGACATGAAAAAGTTCATAAAGTTTAAAATTATGATGGAGGAGTTGTTAGAGTTGGAAACAATGTACCTTATTTGATTAAGGGTATAGGATCTATTACGATTGATGGAAAGGCTAATATTGATGATGTTTACTTTGTGGATGGTTAGAAACATAATCTTTTTAGTGTTGGATAGCTAGTTGATAAGGGATATCAAGTTTAGTTTACTGAGAAAACTTGTGTGATAAAATACAAGGATGGTAATTTGATTGGTACTTGATCTACAGACAAGGGTAATATATTTTAGTTGAATCCTACTCAGATGACATTTTTGATTACTAAGATTGATGACAATTAGTTATGGCATAGAAGATTTGTCATATAAATTTTGATAACATTGTGAAAGTGAGTACTACACTTGCAGCAAGAGATTTGCTTAAAATTTTGAAGCCTACTAACAAGATTTGTAAGGAATGTGTGATGGCTAAATAGAAGAGAAGCTCATTTCCCAGCAAGAAGTTCGCAACAATAGAGAAGTTGGAGATTGCTAATATAGATTTGAGTAGTCCCAAAAGGACTAGAGGATTATATGGAGAAAGGTATTTTATGATTCTTGTTGATAATTTTACAAGAATGATGTGGATTGCATTTCTTAATGAAAAATATGAGACATTTGATAAGTTTAAGATTATTAAGAATAAAGTTGAGAATGAATCTGGAATTAAGATTAAATGTTTGAGATCAAATAGAGGTGGAAAATTTACTTTGAAAGAGTTTAACTTATTTTGTGAAGTGAATGATATTAAGAGGCATTTTCCATCACCCCGAACCCCTGAACAAAATGGTGTTGCAAAGAGAAGGAATAGATTAGTGACTGAAGCAACAAGAGCTATGTTATTTGAGAAAGACTTGGTGAAGATATTCTAGAGAGAAGAAGTGAACACAATAGTGTATATAATGAACAAAGTACAAATAAGAGTAGACATAGACAAGACACCCTATGACATATGGTTTGGACATGGACCATCAATTAAGTATTTTAGAATTTTTGGAATAAAATGTTATATTAAGAGAGTTGATGACATTGGAAAGTTTGATCCTAGAAGTGATGAAGGTATATTTCATGGATATTGATTGAAGAGAAAAGCTTATAGATGTTACAATAAGAGAACTAAGACTATTGTTGAAAGTGCAAATGTTAAGGTTGATGAAAAGTTCAAAATTTAGGAAAGAATGTTTGATTATGAATCAAATGAAGAAGCTCATCCTAAACCTAATCAAGAGATCATTGAATTATTTTATGAAACTAATAGTGATTTGTTAAATAAAAGCCATAGTGAAGGAACTATTGAAGAACATCCAATAGAAATAAGTATCGAGATAGTGACACCTAACATGAATATGTCAAGGAATCATCTAGTTGATTAGATTATTGGAAGCATAGATAGAGGAGTTTAGACATGAAATAAGGTACAAGTGTTAGAAAGAAAAGATCCCCAAGATAACTGAGAAGCGGGGGGGGGGGGGGGGGGGTGAATCAATTATCTGATAATTAAACCATTTATCAACTTCAATGTCAACTTCAATAGCTTTAAACCATATAATCAATGCAATAACCAACCATAGAAAGATAATCATACAAAATGACACAATAACACAAGATATGTTAACTAGGGAACCTCTTGATCAAAGAGAAAACCCCGGTGGGAATGATGCCCACAAAATGATGTGCTAATATGAAAATTCCTTGTGAAAGGATAAACCCTGTTAGGAGTCTTAAAATACATTTAGTACAAATGAATCTTTGTTAGGAGATTTTTAATCCCTGTTAAAAGATTCTAACCCTGTTAGGAGTTATGGAAGACAGAAGGACCCACTACCCAAATAGCTTCAAGGCAAGATCTCTGAACTCATTGTCCAATAGATCTTAGGATTATTCAATAGAGTAATATGAAATATGTTACCTCCTTCACACTATGCCAAAACTACACTCTTTACCACACAAGATCGCAAATTTTGATCTCTGTACTTCGCAAGTCTTCCTTCACCACTGAATTAGCTCTATTCTTCACCTCATGCACAAATTCACATCTCAACTTTCACAATTTCATATCACAACTATTAAAATCCCATGCTAAAACAAGGAAAAAATTCCTTCCTATATACCACACTCAAATAATTACAAATGAGTCGGCATCCAAATACAAAATAATGATTTCAACATGCTACATCAAAATTACATAAAACTATCAGCTTCCAGATACAATAACTTTCCAATCGTGTGACCTCAAAGTTTGCGCTATGAACCACATCACCACCAATGAATCTCAAAATTCCCTTTAACTACACAAAATCAGATTCCATCCCGGTTAGGAGATATCCTTTGATTGCCAAAAATCGCTACTTAGGAACACTACCAGAATATTGTTTCCACCAAAATGCTTATAACTTTCATGAATGAATGAATTTTTTTTTGCACTCTTAACCATAGGTTAATAACACACCAAAGAACATACCATCATCTACGCATAACTCAATCTACAATATAACATGTGTGAAAAACAAAATTGTGCCTATTTCTATACTAAACTCCAGAATAACACTGTTTTGACATCAATGAAAATCATAGTCATGAATGCAACAACCACTGCTATAGAATGACTGCCAAAGGCTTCAACATTCATTCATAACAACATCCCCCATTGACATTGATGGCAACATAGATGAAAAACATCCAATGTTCCAAAAATCCAATCACTGCTACTCAACTTCTCTGCTGCTCTTCATCAATCAAATCTTGCTTCGTTTTCCTATTCAATCTTCTCTCTCAATGTTCTCTCTCTTAATGTTTTTCATGATTCTCTCCCCCATTGACATCAATGATAGAAATTTCATCAGTATGTCAACAACAACTCAATGTCAAAAGACACTATTCATAAAATACATTCACAAGAGTCCTCATGATTCAACTCAGATACACATACTCCCCCATAGATGAAGTACCAACATCCAATCCAAAAAATAGATAGGGCCATATTCCACTAGATGGATGCAACCAACTGCATCATTACTCAAGAGTAGGTTGGGGCATAACCCCAAGCATACCTATTAGATACTCAAATGTATCCTTATGCAAAGGCTTTGTAAATATATCTGCTATCTACTCCTTTGTGCTTATGTACTCCAGTCTAACTTCTTTCTCAACAACTTTCTCTCTTACAACATGATACTTGATCTCTATATGCTTAGTCTTAGAATGTAATATAGGATTCTTAGACATACTAACTATACTAGTGTTATCACAATGTATAACAACAAGCTCATCAAACTTAATTCCAATATCCTTCAACATTTGCTTCATCCAAATTATCTAGTTACAATTATTTGCTACTGCTACATACTTTGGTTCTATTGTACTCTGTGAGATACAATTCTTCTTTTTGGTTAGCCAAGAAACTAAGCTTCCTCCAAGAAAAAGGGCTCCACCACTGGTGCTTTTCTTATCATCAACACTGCCTCCCTAATCAACATCAGTATATGCACATAGGGTAAAATCATTAGAAGTTTCATACCACAATCCATAATCCATTGTGCCTCTAAGATATCTCAATATCCTCTTTACTGCTGCATAATGTGACTCTCTAGGTTCAGCTTGAAATCTTGCTACCATTCCAACTGGATGTTGTATATCTAGTCTAGTGTTTGTCAAGTACTGCAATCCACCAATCATGGATCTTTATTTCTTCTGCTCAACTGCTGCTGTTTCATCTTTACTAGATATTTTATGTCCTATAACTGTAGGTGTTCCAACTGGTTTGCAATTCTCCATACCAAATCTTTTCAACAAATCATTCAAGTACTTTGTCTAACATATAAAGATACCATCTTTGTTTTGTGTTATCTTTAATCCCAAAAAGTATTTCATTTCTCCAATCATACTCATTTCAAATTTTGTCTTCATTTCATCAGCAAATTTGTCACTAGCTTCATCTTCTCCTCCAAAAATATAATGAACAAAAATAACTATAACTAACAATCCATTCTCAATTTCTTTTGTGTACAAGTTACTATCAGCTGTTACTTTTGTAAATCCCAATTTTAACAAATACTTATCCAATCTAGCATACCAAGTTCTAGGTGCTTGCTTTAGTTCATACAATGCTTTCTTTAGTTTACATACCATGTTTCCTTCTTGAGTCAAAGGAGAACCTTCAAGCTGCTCAATGTAGACTTCTTCTTCAAATTCACCATTTACAAATACTGACTTCACATCCATCTGATACACTTTGAATTTCTTAAATGCTACATAAGCCAAAAACATTCTTACTGCTTCAAGTCTTGCCACAGGGGAAAAAGTCTCTTCATAGTCAATTCCTTGTTGCTATGAGTATCCCTTACATACCAATCTTGCTTTGTTTCTATTACTTCTCTTTGTTCATTCATATTGTTTCTGAATACCCATTTAGTTCCAATCACATTTTTGTCTTTAGGTCTAGGCACCAATTCCCATGTCTTGTTCTTTTCAATCTGATCCAATTCTTCTTTCATAGCTTTAATCCAATGTTCATCTTCACAAGCTTCATTAGTAGACTTAGCTTCAATTTGAGAAATCAAACATAAATGTACCTTCTTTCTAGTCATAACTCCTTTGTCCAAACTTCCAATCACTTTTTCAGTAGGATGATGTCTTGTTATATACCTGTTAGGTGTCATAGTTATAGATCTTTCTTCAACTATAGATTCTTCTCTCGATTCTTCTCTATTTTCTTCAACATGACTTTCATTCAACAATTCATTGTCAGTCTCAAAAAATTGTTCAATAGTTTCAATGTTAGGCTAAGGGTTAGTTCCTTCATCGGATTCATAATCAAGCATTCTTTCCTAAATTTTAAACTTCTCATCAACTTTTACATTTTCACTTTCAAAAATAGTCTTAGTTCTCTTATTATAACATCTATATGCTTTCCTTTTCAAAGAATATCGAAGAAAAATTCATTCATCACTTCTAGGATCAAACATTCCTATATCATCATCTCTCTTAATATAACATTTGCTTCCAAAAATTCTAAAATACTTAACTGAGGGTGCATGTCCAAACCATAATTCATAAGGTGTCTTGTCTGTGTCTACTCTGATTTGTACTCTGTTCATTGTATATACTACAGTATTCACTACTTCTCTCCAAAATGTCTTTGCCAAATCACCTTGAAACAACATAGCTCTAGCTGCTTCAGTCACTAATCTATTCCTTCTTTCTATAATACCATTTAATTCACAAAAAGTGTTAAACTCTTTAGATGTAAATTATCCACCTCTATCAGATCTCAAACATTTAATCCTCATTCCTGATTCATTCTCAACTTTATTCTTTATGACATTAAACTTATCAAATGCTTCAAATTTTTCTTTCAAAAATGCAATCCACATCATTCTTGTAAAATCATCAACAAGAATCATAAAACACCTTTCCCCATAGAATCCTCTAGTCCTAGTAGGACCGCTCAAGTCTATATGAACAATCTCCAACTTTTCTGTAGATGTGAAATTCTTGCAAGGAAATGAATTCCTTTTCTGCTTAGCCATCACACATTCCTTGCAAATCATGTTAGTAGGCTTGATAGTCTTAGGTAAATCTCTTACTGCAAGTATAGAACTTACTTTCAGAATATTATCAAAGTTTATATGACAAAACCTTCTATGCGATAACCAACTATTATCAATCTTAGTCATTAAACATGTCATCTCAACAGGGTTCAACTGAAATACATTACCTTTAGTTATAGATCCTATTCCAATCAGATTTCCATCTTTATCCTTAATCACACAAGTTTTCTCAATAAACCAAACTTGATATCCCTTATCAACTAACTATCCAACACTGAATAAATTATGTTTCAATCCATCCACAAAGTAAACTTCATTAGTATTAGTCTTTCCATCAAGAGTAATAGATCCTATACCTTTAATCAAACAAGGTGCATTGTTACCAACTCTAACAACTCCACCATCATAATTGTTAAACTTTATGAACTTTCCTTTATTGTCAGTCATATGATGTGAACAACCACTATCTATAATCCAATCAGCTTTCTTGTCAACTTGGAAAACTAAGGCTTTCTCTTCCTTAACATCAGATTCAAAATTTTCTTCCTTAATTGCTACTTATCCTATGTCATCAAAGTTATCATTATCACTTTCCCTCAAATGTCTTTCAATTGCTGCTTCAATAACTTCATCATTTGCATAATAACATTCTTTAGGCCTTCTAGACTTAAAATTGTTTCTATATTTCTTAACTCTCTTAGGACACATAGATGCAAAATGACCATATTCTTGACATGTCCAACATTTAAAGATTTTCTTACCATCCGGTTCTCTTTTCACAAGCAAGGAAATACCTTCTTCAATCTTCTTATCTTCATCAGATTTGAATCTACTACTATCGGCATAATCTTCATCCACACTTGTACTTCTAGACAAAGTAGGTATGATGCTAAGATAATTGAATGCTATCTCCATTCTAGGTAGTTCTCCTGATAATCTCAAATTCATCTCTACTACTTCCAATCTTCCAAGAAGAGTCTCTCTTGAAAAATTTGGTGTAAAAGGTATCACTTGTTCAATCATTTGTGTACTCTGCCTAAATACCGGTTTCAATGTTCTCAAAATCTTCCATATTACTTCATTCTCTATCTTTTCACCTCCACAAGACTTTATTCCTGCAATAATTTCTGACATCCTACAATTATAGCTTCTAACAGATTCATCTCCCATCATTCTTATGTCTTCAAATGCACAAATCCAATTATGTAAGCTATCTTTCTTTGAATGTTCATCACCTTCAAAAGTTGAATGTAAAGCTTTCTAAATATCATAAGATTTAGTTAAAATTTTTACTTGACTGTATTCATTCTCTGGAAGTGCTGATAAGAGTGCTTCTCTTGCAAGTATGTTACACATGAATAGGTCTACCTCATCGTTAGAACTTGATTCAAGACTATCTTCTTCAATTATAGTTCTCTCATTCTTTGTAATCAACCAATAACCTAGTCCTAAACATAGTAGATGTGTCTTCATCTTTTCTTTCTAGCTGTCAAAATTTACTCCATCAAACTTAGGGCTTTCTTTCCTGAAATTCACCATAGATCTCCTTAAGTTGTTAAACTTCTCTTTCAAGGACCTATTTCTCTAATACCAATTGTTAGACAACAAAGATCCCCAAGATAACTGAGAGGGTGGGGGGGTGAATTAGTTATCTGATAATTAAACCATTTATCAACTTCAATATCAACTTCAACAGCTTTAAACCATATAATCAATGTAGTAACCAACCATAGAAAGATAATCATACACAATGACACAATAACACAAGATGTGTTAACTAGGGAACCTCTTGATCAAAGAGTAAACCCCGGTGGGAATGATGCCCACAAAATGATGTACTAATATGAAAATTCCTTGTGAAAGGATGGACCCTGTTAGGACTCTTATGAAATACATTCAGTACATATGAATCTCTGTTAGGAGATTTTGAATCCCTGTTAAAAGATTCTAACCCTGTTAGGAGTTATGGAAGACAGAAGGACCCACTACCCAAACAGCTTCAAGGCAAGATCTTTGAACTCACTATCCAATAGATCTTAGGATTATTCAATAGATTAATATGAAATATGTTACACTATGCCAAAACTGCACTCTCTTCTACACAAGATCATGAATTCTGATCTCTATACTTTGCAAGTCTTCCTTCACCACTGAATTAGCTCTATTCTTCACCTCATGCACAAATACGCATCACAACTATTAAAATCCCATGCTACAACAAGGAAAAAATTTCTTCCTATATACCACACTCAAATAATTACAAATTATTTGGCATCCAAATACAAAATAATAATTTCAACACACTACGTCAAAATTACATAAAACTATCAGCTTCCAGATACAATAACTTTCCAATCATGTGACCTCGATGTTTGTGCTATGAACCACATCACCACCAATGAGTCTCAAACTTCCCTTTAATTGTGTAAAATCAGATTCCATCCCTGTTAGGAGATATCCTCTGATTGCCAAAAACTGCTACTCAGGAACACTGCCAGAATACTACTTCCACCAAAATGCTTATAACTTTCATGAATGAATGAATTTATTTTTAAACTATTAACCATATCTTAACAACACACCAAAGAACATATGATCAACTACTCATAGCTCAATCTACAATATAACATGTGTGCAAAACAAAATTGTGCCTGCTTCTCTGCTAAACTCCAGAATAACACTGTGTTCACATCAATGACAATCATAGTCATGAATGCAAAACCCACTGCTACAAAATGACTACCAAAGGCTTTAGCATTCATTCCTAACAAAAAGAACAATTATGTTTGATTTCTCAAATTGAACCTAAATCTACTAGTGAAGCCTGTGAAGATGAACATTGGATTAAACCTATGAAAGAAGAACTAGATTAGATTGAAAAGAAGAAGACATGGGAATTGGTCCCTAGACCTAAACATAAGAATGTTATTGGAAGAAAATGGGTAATCAAAAAAAATATGAATGAACAAGGAGAAGTAGTAGGGAATAGAGCAAGATTGGTATGTAAAGGATACTCACAACAAGAAGGAATTGACTATGAAGAAACTTTTGCACCAGTAGCAAGAATTGTAGTAAGAATGTTTTTGGCTTATGCAACCTACTAGAAATTCAAAGTGTATCAGATGGATGTGAAGTAAATGTTTCTAAATGGAGAATTGGAAGAAGAATTCTACATTAAGCAACCTGAAGGTTTTCCTTTAACTCAAGAAGGAGATATGGCATGTAAACTAAAGAAAGCTTTATATGGACTGAAATAAGCACCTAGAACATAGTATGTGAGATTGGATAAGTATTTGTTGAAATTAGGATTTAAAAAAGGTATAGCTAATATAAACCTATATAAAAAATAAATTGAAAATGGTTTGTTGGTTGTAGTAATTTTTGTTGATGATATTATCTTTGGAGGAGAAGATGAAGCCAGTGATAAATTTGCAAATGAAATGAAGACTGAATTTGAAATGAGTATGATTGGTGAAATGAAATAATTTTTAGGATTGTAGATAACAAAAAGTAGTGATGGTATCTTTGTTAGTCAAACAAAGTTCTTGAATGATTTACAGAAGAGTTTTGGAATGGAGAATTGTAAACTAGTTGGAACACCTATGGCAACTAGACACAAGTTATCTAGCACATATGAGACTCCTGTAGTGAAACCAAAGAAGTACATATCTATGACTGGAGGATTGGAATATTTGACTCATAAAAGACTTGATATAGCACATTCAATTGGAATTATAGAAAGATTTCAAGCTCAACCCAGAGAATCACATTATGCAGCAATAAAGAGGATACTGAGGTACTTAAGAGGCACAATTGAGTATGGATTGTGGTATGAAAAATCTAATGATTTTACCCTATGTGCATATACAGATGCTTATTGGGGAGGTATTTTTGATGAAAAAAAGATCACCAGTTGTGGAGCATTTTTCTTTGGAGGAAGATTAGTCTCTTATCTAAGCAAGAAGCAGAATTATATTTCACAAAGCACAGTAAAAGCAGAGTATGTAGCAACAACAAATAATTGTAATTAGATAATTTGGATGAAATAAATACTAAAGGATATTGGAATAAAAATTTTTGAGCCTATTTTTATATATTGTGATAATGCCAGGACAATTAGCATGTCTAAGAACCCTATGTTACATTCTAAGACAAATCATATAGAGATAAAGTATCAAAAAGTGAGAGAGAAAGTTCAAGAGAAAGAAGTCAGACTTGAGTACATAAGAGAAAAGGAGTAGATTGTAGACATATTTACAAAACCTTTTCCTAAGGATACATTTGGGTATCTAAGAGGTATGCTTGGGGTTATGCCCCAACCTACTCTTGAGAAATGATGCAGATTGTTGCATCCATCCAGTGGTATATGAGCCCTATCTTTCTTCTGGACCGGATGTTGGTAACTTCCTCTATGGGGGAGTTGTTGGAAAGTTGGCTATATTGATGTATATGACTTAGTATACTATTTTCATTATGGAAACAAATTCATATAGTAGTTTGGAGTCAGCGCACTTGATGAGAAGATAAGAAATTGGCTAAGTGTTGAAGACTAGACAGTGTACAAAGTACCTGAAGCTACGAGCATCAGTGCATGTGTGTATGACCAAGTTATTGTATGTTCCCTAAAAGATAGGTGGGTTAGACTATATTCATGCTTAGTCTATGAGTGCATGATTAGATATGAAAGTATTAGAAAGATACAAATAGTTGAAGTTACACAACCAGTGTGTGCCAGAGAAGAACAAAGTAAGCAACTAACTGTTAGCATTTTGAGTTGCAGTTACATTCTAATCATGTAAATGTTATACACCTATTGTAATTAGGTTTCTAACATGCAAATATTTTTGTTTGTAAACATGCTTGTGCCAATTCATTTGGAAGCATTCTATTTCATAGGTTTAAGGGCCGACCTAGTTGTTTGTTTTGTATGTGCATATACATATGAGATGCACCCATTGTAATTAGCATGGATGTGGATAGAGAGTTTTGATAAGAAGATTAGAAGTGTGCAAAGAGACTATACGATGTATTAGATCTTTGTAATAGTTAAAAGTATCAATGCATCAAAGGAGCTGATCTGACAAGTAGTGTCACAGTGACAGTTCATCCAACAATATAGTGTGTATCTAAAATCAGAAGGTTGTAGCCTTAACTACTTGAGCAATGAGCTCTAGAAAAGTGCGTCCACTCCCCTAATAGGGACTATTGTAAAATACACCTAGTAGTCTCTAACCCTTGACAAGGTCTACTATACCTAATGCATTGTAGAGAAACTCCTAACAGGGTAAAGGATCTTCTAACAAGGATCATAAAACACTAGTACATAATATTAGTTGGTGTCAATTCCCACTGGGGTTTTTATCTATTTGGGCTTCCCCATAACCATATTGGTGTTATGTGTTGATTTCATGTTTCATGTTTATGTGGATGTTCATTTCATTACTTAAGCATTTAAGTTTAGTTTAAAGATTAAGTGAAAAGATAAAATACTGTGAACACTGATTCATCCCCCCCTCTCAGTGTTCCCATTCCTAACAATTGGTATCAGAGCTCTGGTCATCAGCAAAGAAATTTAACCACTTGAGGATATCATGGAGAAAGTAGAAATGAAACATCTGAAAAGAAATCTTGATGCTACTCTTGAAGACCTGGACAAATCAGAAAGAGAAATTGAAGAACTAAAAGAAAAAGTTAATGATGCTCAATTAGTTATCAAAAGGCTAAGAAAGGATTTGAAAAAATGCTCTGCTAGTGATCTAAGAGCAATGCTCAAGAAGATGAATGAAGAAAGGTCAAAGAAAGGTCAAAGAGAAAGATCTATGAAGAAAGGTCAAAGAGAACCTTAAACTCAATGAAGAATTAAGGCAAGCAAACATGGAAATCTTGGAGTTAAGAAACAACAAAGAAAGCTTGGAATCTAAATTGAAAGAAGAAAATAATCACATTGAAAAATTACACACCAGTTTGGACTTGATAGAATCTTAGTTGTATACAAGAAGAGCTAAAGGAGACACTAACTACATTGGATATAATGAAGCACAAAATCAAATTGACAACATGCGAGAAAGAAAGAATACACAAAAAGACTCCACTAATGTAAGAAGAGTAAAGATCAAACTAAAGACAATAGTGAACCACCTAAGGATGAGAAAAAGCTAATAGACCATACTTGTTATGCATGTAACAAGCATGGACATATAAAAATGAATTGCACGGAGGTAAAACCTTTTAGTGGTTACTATTATTCATGCAATAAATTTGGTCATAGAGCTATGAATTGCAAGGCAAGTTAGAAGAATAGGACTTTGCATAATCAAATAAATCATAATCAGTCAAATGTAAGAAGTTTTTAGAATGTTACATATCAGATATGTAACCATAATGGTCACTCAGTTAGACAATGTAAAATGGTGATTCATGTCAATGCGCCGATGAATATAAAGCCTCCAGTCATTTTTCACTCTTGTAACAAGGCTGGACACATCTCATAGTTTTGTAGATGAAGACCGTAAGGTGAGAAAGCCCTAAAAAGCCTGAAGAACCATTTTTGGATCCTAAAGGAGAAGTTAATTTTGTGAAAGAGTTAGAGGATGTGAGATTGATTTAGTCATAAGGAAAGAAGGACAAGGTTGATGAGTATGTATTGAATACATCCACTGTGGATGCACCCTCTACATCTAGATGAATGGCCCTTAGGGTCATCAGGTGAGCTAATTTAGCTCTAGACCCCTGTGTGGTTGGTATACTCACTATCTGAGTATGTGCCTTTGGACTTAAGCTTTTGGAGACTAGAGGAACCTTCGTGCAAGAGTGCACTAGTTGATTGTTTGTAGAATGAAAGTTAGGAATTTCCTAGTGACAACCTAGTTTACGAACAAGCATTAATAGAAAATTTTTTACTTTAAAGTACATAGAAGATAGAAGATCTCTCATTGCATTCATATTGAGAGAAATTAGAGAGCATAAGAGCCCTAGTACTTGATTGAGAAGCATTGTAGTTTGATTCAGCAAGTGACTTGTTGTGCAATTGATCAGTTGCAGAAACCCTAGTTCATCACATTGATTCAAAATCTCTTAGAAATCTTTGAGAAAGTGTTATACAAGTAAGTGATGGCTAATCCTATAGTATTTAATTTTGTAGAGAAGAAAATATATGTGTTTAAGAGGCATCCATTTAAATATACACTAGATGACCTAGAACAGACATTCTCCTACATGCCTATGGGTGTTATGCATGTTGAGGACATTAGGGCATACATCTACTATAAGAAAGAACTAGTAGGATTGGATAGATTAAGGGCACATATAGAAACTATGTTGAAACTAGAAAAGACCTTCATGGATGAGTATGAACAGTGGAATAATCACCCTATAGTGGAGTATGCTATGGCATATGAGTTCTATGAACTAGAATGGATCAAGATTCTACTGAGAATAATTTATGATGACTTATTTTGGATAGGTGAAGTACTAGTCAGAATCACTGGTGACCTAATTCATGAGTTGAAAGGCCTCTCAAAGATAGGTGTCATCCTTCTAGTGGGAAAAGATGTTAGAAAGATTTTTTAGCAGACTTGCAAATCAAGAAGTGATAGGTGTGGTATGAGAATAGAGCCTATTGAGCAAGATAACATCAAATTGATGTCTATGATGCTTGGATATAAGTTTTGATACACCAGCAGGGTAAATAGTGTGTCTGTGGCCACAATTCTTGCAGCCATAAGAATTGTAAATTAAAATGGAGATTTCAACTTGTGTGAAATCTTGCACGCAAAGCTAATTGACAACATCACCACAATCAAGCATGATAAGACCAAAATATTTAGATTTGAGTCTTTGAGCATTTATATATACTTTCACATTGTTGGAAAAGTATCTAATTTGTATCTAGACAAATCTATTCCCACAATGCCACATATATCTCTTAAGGCATGTAGTGAGAGCACCTTGAAGGACTACATAACATTGGACTTAAAAAAATTCAGGGCTAACATGTAGATGAGGTAAAAAATACCAAAGAAGATAGTTGATAAGTACAAGGATACTATTTGCTTCATGGTTGAGATAGACACAACATGCATAGAGATAGTTGAACCTAGAACAAAGTGGATTCATCCACTTGGATATGAAGTAGATGAACAAGTCTTAGAATCATATTCTCAAGTATTGTTTTCAGCCCCTAAAGACCCTAATGAGAAAAGATGGGGAACCTATGAGGAGAAAATAAGAGAAATTGATGCAGTCTTGAATAGCACAACAACAAAGAGAAAGGTTGTTGAGGTTACCTCAGAAATCTTGATAATTCATGGAGTATCTCAAGAAAACCTAGAAAAAGTAAGGGAACAAAATATTTCTTTGGAATCAAAGAGCACAGATGCAGCAAAGGTAGAATTAGATGATCCTAAGTTAAAGAAGGTGAATATAGAAAAATCTGATGATCAGAAGAGTAAAACTGATGTTGCTCCTTATGCACCCAAGGAAACCATTAACCTTACTAATCTTCCTTAGTATAAGGCAATTCCCAAGAGGAAGAAATAATTTAGCATTGGTCATCCATCCTTGAGAGTAACAAGGAATAGGAAGAACTCACAAGCACCTCTTGAAGTATGTTTCAAACCTAGTCTCAGTGTGCTAAGTGCAAGGATTGTTGATGAAGGAAGAATTGATCAAGTAGCAAAGTTTTATGAGAAATATAGTGAGATTGACATATCAGAGATACATGGAATGATTGTCAAACACATGTTTAAGTTTAAGAAGATAGTCTTAGAACTTAAGACTATGATCCCTAACAATGTGTGGAATATCCTAGAATTCCAAAAGAGATAAGCCATTGAAGAGGACTTAAGGAAAAGGGAAAAGATTCTATATAATACCCTTCTAGTATGTTCCTTAGATGAAAAATCTTTATTTTTAGATCTTGTAAAACCACACCTCATAACCAATTCAAATACTTTGCACATTATGGAAAAGAACTATGATCTTGTTGCTAAAGAACTAGAGAAGGCATTCGGGAAAGTATTCATGAACAGGCACATGTATCTAGCTACTCTGCCCACAAAAAAAATACCATCAAAGGAAGTCAAGGTGGCAGAGCCCACTAATACGTCAGTGATAGGTCTTTAGGACTCAACACCTCCAATTGAAACACAAACAGAGGTAGATAAGTCTGCGCCCATGATAGGGTCACTAAAGGATAGCACCATTATCATTGATAATGTAGAGATAGCCATGGTGGCCACTGATATTTAGTTGGGCAAGTTTGATGAAGCTTTTGTCAGCACACAGGAAGCTCAAATCTTATCCAGTAACACTCCTACTCATCAATAAGAAATATTGATTTAGGATATAACAAATGAGAAAGAAGAAGAAAAGATGGAAGAAAAGAAAGAAGGAGAAAAACAAAAAGATGATGAAAAACAAAAAGAAGAAGAAGAGGTAAAAGGAAGAGAACAAAATGATGAAACATTAGTTGAAACAATCAAGGTAAAACAAGATGTGCTGGATAGCGCTCCCATCACTCCCTCAGTAGTATTGTTGTTAAGTTTGACACTTGACACAACTAGTTTGGATTCATGGGGAGAAGAACACCTGATTAAGTTCAGCGTCTTAGCCATGGAGAAGGCCAAGGATAAACAAGTTATGAGGAATCCCCTCCTTGTAGAATTAGTAAACATCTTGAACAACTTGTTACCTGTAGACAAGAAAGTATCCAAAGTACACTTAGTTGATAATGTTAGTTCAGTGATTTCACAGTTCAAGGGAAACTTCTCTAGCCTTGAAGAATCTGTATCCTTAGTTGCAGAGGAGAAGTATATGAAGAAAAGGCATAGTGAATTGTTTAGAAACTATGCACTTGACCTGAGCTCACTAAAGGCTAGTCAAGCATCCCTAAAGGAGTTTTTAGCAAAGGGAAGAAAGATCATTGCTAGGCCATATAAGGGCTAGGCAGACTCAGCTAAGGAATGCTCTTGCACCCTCATTAGACATTCTTAATCAGAATATCAAGGAGATCGATTCCACCATGGTGACATATGATCAAGGTCCTAGTATAGATTTGGAGAAGATGGAGAAGCTACAGTATTCTTTATGTGCCCATCTAAAAATTGTAAATTCTTTAATCACATTTTGGAAGGAGATCCAAAATCTACAGATATCATATCTGGATGTTCTATCATAGTAAGTTTTTGTAGATTTATTTTTGACACACCTTTGTCATTAATGTCAAAGGGGGAGTATGTGTAGAATATGGGTTATAGATATGTATAAGGAGATATAAGAGAAAATTTTTTTGTATTAAGGACAATTAGTAACTTGGCCATATTCCTTTGTTTCCATCAATGACAAAGGGGGAGATTGGTGGAAAGTTGTCTATATTGATGTATATGACTTAGTATAGTGTTGTTATTATGGAAACAAAGTCATATAGTAGTCTAGATTCGGGGCACTTGATGAGAAAATTAGAAATTAGCTAAGTGTTAAAGTCTAGACAATGTACAGAGAACTGAAGCTCAGTGCATTAGCACAAATGTGTATGACTAAGTTATGGTATTCACCCTAAAAGATAAGTGGGTTAGACTATATTCATGATTAGTCTATGAGCACATGGTCAGATATTCAAGTATGAGAAATATAGAAATAGTTGAAGTTACACAGTTAGTGTGTGCTAGAAAAGAACAAAGTAGATGACTGTTAGCATTTTGAGTTACAGCTATATTCTAATGATGTAAAGGCTATTCACCTATTGTAATTAGGTTTCTGAAATGTAAATATGTTTGTTTGTAAACATGCTTGAGCCAATTCATTTGGAAGCATTGTATGTAATAGGTTTAAAGGCCAACCTAGTTGTTTGTTTTGTATGCACATATAAATATTAGATGCTCCCATTGTAATTAGGATGGATGTGGATAGAGAGTTGTGATAAGAAGAGTAGAAGTGTGCAAAGAGACTATAAGATTTATTAGAGCTTTGCAAGAGGTCAAAGTATAAGCACATCAAAGGAATTGATATGACAAGGAGTGTCATAGTGACAGTTCATCTAGTAGATATAGTGTGTATCTAAGATCAGAAGGTTGTAGCCTTCACTACTTGATTAGTAAGCTCTAGGATAGTGCATCAACTCGCCTAATAGGGACTATTGTAAAAGAATCCTAGCAGGGTCTGACCCTTGACAATGTCTACTATACTTAATGCATTGTAAAGCAACTTCTAACAAGGTTAAGGATCTTCTAAAAAGGATCATAAAACACTAGCACAAAATATTAATGGGTGTCAATTCCCACCAGGGTTTTTAACTATTTGGGTTTCCCTGTAACCATATTCATGTTATGTGTTGATTTCATGTTTCATGTTTATGTGGATGTTCATTTCAATACTCAAGCATTTAAGTGCAGTTTAAAGATTAAGTGAAAAGATAAAATATTGTGAACATTGATTCACCCCAAACTCCTATTAGTGTTCCCATTCATAATTGGAGTATGTGTATCTAAGATGATTCATGAGGAATCTAGTAAATATATTGTCTGAATAGTGTCTTTTGATATTGAAGTTGTTGTTGACATAATGATGAAACTTTTGTCATTGATGTCAATGGGAGAGAATTATACATGAAAAACCATCTTGAACCATCTCTTAGAGAGAATTGATAGGAAAATAAAGAAATATTTGACTAATGAAGATGACTTATTATTTGATGGACTTGTGATTTGATTGATTAAGAGGACTTAAAATAATTTTCAGAGTAGCGGTGTTGCAGTGGTTGGTATTCATAGAACTTTGATGGTTTTTCATCTATGTTGCCATCAATGCCAATGGGGGAGATTGTTAGGAATCAATGCTGAATATATCCTATGGGGGAATATTCACAGCCATTCTATACCAGTTATTGTTGCATTCATACTGTGATTGTCATTGATGTCAACACAATAATCTATGGAAGATTAGCAGAGAAGTAGGCAGTGTTTGAGTTAGCACACTTGGGATATTGAAGATGAAGCTATGTGATGTTGAGGATTCACTCGTTAATGTGTTATAAGATTTTGGTTAAGAATGTAGAGGGAAATTCATTTATTCATGATAGTTATGAGGAAATCAGTGGAAGCAATATTCAGGTAGTGTTCCTGAGTAGCAGTTTGTGGAAATTGGATGATATCTCCTAATTGGGATTGAATATGATCATGTGTAGTTATGAGGCAATTGAAGACATGTTGATAGTGACATGTACATGAGTACAAGATTTGACATCACACGAGTGAAGAAGTATCTTAATTGGAAGCTGATAGTTTTGTGTAATTTTGATGTAGCATGTAGAAACTTTTATTTTATAATTTGTATGCTGAATCATTTATAATTACTTGAGTGTGGTATAAGGAAATGAATGTATTCCTTGTTGTAATATGAAATTGTTAATTTTAATTCAAAGTGAATTATGAAAATGTGCAATACTTGTTGAAAGAGGATATGTGAAGTATAGAGATCTGGTCTTGAGATCTAATGAAGTAGTTAGTGCGGTTTCGCATAATCAGAGGAGAGGTAAAAAGTTGTTGAGATTAGTAATATTTTGATATTATTGTGTTGAATAATATAAATATCATTTAGATAGTGAGTTTAGTTATCTCACCCTAAATTTGTTTGGGTAGTGGGTCCTTCTATCTCCCATAACTCCTAATAGAGGTAGAATCTTTTAACAGGGATTCAAAGGCTCCTAATAGGGACTCATATGTACTAAATATATTTCATAAGACTCCTAACATAGTCCATCCTCTCACAAGGAACTTTCATATTAGTGCATCTTTTCTAGGCATCATTCCCACTAGGGTTTACTCTTTAATCAACAGGTTCCCCAGTTAACATATCTTGTGTCATTGTGTATGAATATATTTCTGTGATTATTGGTTACATTGCTTACATGGTTAAAATCTATCTAAGTTGATAAAAGTTGTATTTTTATGATAAATTATTTACCCCCCCTCCCCATTTCAATTATCTTTGTGGACTTTACTTTCTAACAGAAGAAACCTACAAGATTCGACAAGATTAGGTCACACCTTGAAACAATGATGAAACCAAACATGACATTCATGGATGAGTTCACGCACTTAGAAAATAACACTATCATATAGTATGAGACTATATATGAGTTCTATGAATATGAATGGATTAAGATATTTCTTATCTAAATACATGATGACTTATTTTGGTTTGGAGAAGTCCATGTTCAGATAACTACTGATCTCATTCATGAGATGACTGGACTTCCTAAGACTAGTGCCATTCTTCCTACTAGTAAAGATGTCAAGAGACAAACAGAGAAAGCTTGTAAGTCCTAGAGTGATAAGCATGGGATGAGAATTGAGTCCATTAAAGAGGACATAAAACTCATGGTGATGATACTTGGTTATAAGTTTCAACATGCTAACAGGGTAAATAGTGTATCTATAGCAACTATTCTGGTAGCCATAAGAGTAGTGAAGGAAAATGGAGAGTTCAGCCTCTATGAAATCTTGCACACATAATTGTTGGATAATATAAGGGCTATCAAGCATGATAAGAGAAAAAAATTTAGGTTTGGATCATGTATCATCTATATGTACTTTTATATAGTCGATAAAGTCTCTGATCTATACCTTGATAAGATTTTACCTATAATGCGACACATTTCATTCAAGGTAGCATATGAGGGTACTTTGAAAGATTACATGGACTTAGAGATAAATACATTTAGAATCAGAATGTAGAGAAGGTATATAATGGAGAAGTATAAGGACATTATATATTTCATGGTGGAAAATGATATCACATGCATGTAAGCTAGAGAGCCTAGAACTAAGTAGATTCATCCACTTGGTTATGAAGTGGAGGAATTTTTTTTGGAAGCTTATGCACAAGTCCTCCTATCAGCACCTAAGGATCCCAATGAACAAAGATGGGGTACTTATGAGGAGAAAATAAGACAATTAGATTTAGTCTTGTACAGTGTAGCAGAAAAAGTAAAAGCATCCAAGATAACATCAAACATACTAAAAATTCATGGTGTTACACAAGAAGACTTGGATAAATCTAGGGAATCCAATATTACAATGCAACTTGACAGTTCACCCTTGTCTAAAGTAAAAATTGAGAAATTAGATGATCCTAAGGAGAAGAAGAGTAGAACTGTTGATAGCACATTTGTGCCCACAAATAGAGTTGATCTAGAGTTTACTCCATCACTTGAGCCTAGTAAGGCTCCTAAAAGGAAGAAGCACATATCCAAAAGAAATCCATCATTAAGATAAAAAAGAAGCTAGGGTAGAAATACTCAAGCACCTCTAGAGGTATGATTCAATCCGAATATTGAAGTATTAAGAACTAGAGTTGTAGATGAAGGCAAGATAGATCAAATAGAAAAGTTTTATGACAAATATCATGAGATTGACAAATTAGAGATCCATGGTATGATAATCAAGTAGATGATTAAGTTCAAGAAGTTAGTCTTGGAACTTAAGATAGTTATTCCTGATCAAGTATGGAATATACTTGATTCTTTGAAGAGATAAGCCATAGAAGAAGATTTCAAGATAAGAGAAAAGTCACTTGATGATAACCTCCCAGTTTGGTCAATTGAAGATAAAATATTGTTATTAGATTTGGTGAAGCCTCACCTAAGAACCAAGATGAGAACTCTATAGATTATGAATAAGAAGTATGAGTTAGTTACAAAGGAGATATAAAATACATTTGAGAAGGTATTCTTGGATAGACACATGTATCCATCTTCTGAGCCTGCAACCCAAGTTCTCTCTAAGCAAGCAAATGAGTCATAGATCCTAAATGTGCCTATGACAGGTCCATAGGATTCTACACCCATACCTGAAGTAAAGGATGACACTATCATGATTGATAATGTTCAGATATCAATGGTGGCATCAGACAAAGGCTTAGACAAGTTTGAAGAAGCTTTTGTAAGTACTGAAGAGGCTGAGATCTTATGTGGAGAAGAGTCACCTAAGCAGCAAGAAGAAGTTCAGGTTGAAGACTTGATTAGACAACAAAGTGAGAAGCAAGATGAACCTGTAAGTGAGAAGGAATAAGATCATAAAGAAGAACCTTTAGTTGAGATTCTAATGAAGATAAAGAGTGAGATTATGGAAGTAAGTCAAAGCTCACTCCTTACTCCTAAGCCATCAATTTCATTATTTTCAAGTTTGACCCCTGACACAACAAGTTTAGACTCATGGGGAGAAGAGGATCTAATGAAAATAAGTGTGTTAGCAATGGAGAAAGAAAAGGAGAAACAAGTAATGAGGAATCCATTATTTGTTGAGTCAGTAAGCATATTGAATAGCCTTCTACCTGAGGACAAGAAAGTAATAAAAGTTCATTTAGTGGATGATGTAAGCAACATCCTATCAAGTTTCAAAAAAAAATTCTCAAGCCTTGAAGAAGTAGCATCTACAATTATAGAGGAGAAATATCTCAAGAAGAGGCTGAATAAATTGATATATAATTTTGCACTTGACCTCAATTATCTTAAGGTTAGTCAAGATATGTTGAAGGAGATAGTAGACAAAGGAAGGAAAATAATTGCTGACTTTATGAACAAAGACAAACTGTTTGCAGACCTTTCCAAGAAGATTCAGGAAGTAGAATCTATGATGGATGTAATAAGGGAATCAGTGGAAGATCCCACTCAAGATATAAATATGTGCAATATTGTCCACCAAGGACAATTGGATAAAATTAAGAAGGAAAATAAATAAATGGCTAAAATAAGGGCTAGGCAAGAATAGTTAAGACATGCACTTGTGCCCTCTCTAGATGTGTTGAATCAGAACATCAAGGAGATATATGCCATGATAGTAACATATAATCAAGGTCCATGTATAGACTTGGAAAAGATGGAGAAGTTAACCTATGCATTATGCACCCATCTACAAACAATTGATGTACTGAAAGCATTTTCCTAGCAAGAGATTGAAAACCTTCAGATTGCATATCCAGATGTATTTTCTATGCAAGGACTTGAAGATTCATTTTTTGAGTGCCTTTGTCATTAATGTCAAAAGGTGAGTAGATTAATATGCAGTAGTGTATATAATATAAAGGGGAGTATAGTATATGAAAAAAGAGATAGAAGAATATATGATGTACAAAAAGGATAAGATAAAAGATAGAAAGTTTTTGTGTAAAGATGTAGTTTAGAAACTTTCTCATATTACTCTATTTCCATTAATGAGAAAGGGGGATATTGTTGGCCAGTTGAGTATACTAGTCTATATGACTAATTTTAGTGTTTTTATTATGTCATCAAATTCATTTCAAGTTTTGGGGTCAGTGCAATAACTTAGAAGATCAAAAATTGGCTAAGTAAAGAAAACAAAGCAGTCAGTGAAGCACCTGATGATTAGATCATCAACACATGTGTGTATGATAGAGTTTTTATATGTGCCCTTAAAGATAATTTTTTGATTATGTTATAAATCTATGGTTAATAACGCATGAGTAGATGTTATAGTATGAAGAAGATACTAGGATTTGAAGTGACATAGATAGTGAGCGGCAGAACATAACAGAGCATGCAGTCGATAGGAAATATTTTAATAAGTGATTATCATTTTTTTCTAAGTCTATGCACCTAATGTAAATGTTTTGTAACCATGTTAATAATAGTTTATGTAAACACGATTGAGCCAATTCACTTGGAAGCATTTTATGTAATAGGTTATAGGATGACATAGTAAATAGTTTTGGTTACACCTATAAATAAGACATGCACTTTTGTATTTGAGGATGTAAGAGTTGAGAGATGATGTAATAGAAGAGAAAAAGTATGCAAAGAGAAATAAGAATGATATAGATCTTTACAAGAGATTAAAGCATCAGTGCACAAAAGGAACTGATTAGACAAGCAATGTCATAGCAGCAGCTCACCCTTACTAATATCGTGAAAATCTGATATTCAAGAGGTTATAGCTTTCTCTATTGAGAAGTGAGCTCTTGGACAATAAGTCCTCACCCCTAATAGGGTTTTTTATAAAAAAACTCCTAATAGGGTCTGACCTTTGACTAGGTCATTGTACTCAACTTTGTAAAGACTTCTCCTAATAGGGAATAGGAACATTAACAGGTTCATAATACACAAGTACAATTATTAGTGGGTTTTAATTCCCATCATGGTTTTTTCTTTGGCCAAGGTTTCCCCGTAATCATATTTGGTGTTATGTGTTAAATGCTTATTTTCTATGATATTCATTTTAGTATATAAGTATTTGGGTTAAACATGAAGAAGCAGAAAGACATTAATATTGCAGAACACTGATTCACCCCCCCTCCCCCCTTTGAGTGTTCCCATTCCTAACAAGTAAAACATCTTCAAATACCAAAGATCACTTAAGTAGAATGATAAACTAAAGTTTAGAGAGAAGAGAAAAGGCATGGGTATTAGAAGAAAAGAAGGAAGAAAAAGAAATAGAAAAGGAAAAGGAGAAAAAAAGAAGGAAGAGGAACAACTAGAAGGATTATGTATCACTCCTTTTTCTAGACCTAATTTGTTGGCAAGTTTCTCTCCATCACATCCAAACAATTTAGAGGACATGGATGTTATAGACCTAATGCAATGGTTAGTACTTACTTTTTCCAAAGAAAAAGAGAAATCAGAGAATACAACTAACAAGACCTCATAGATATTCCACTAGGCAACATAGGTATTAAGTAAGCTTTTGAATACACCTCTTTTACATAATGAGGATCTCATAGGTACTTGAGACAATGTTTTAAGTATAATGGAACACAATTTTGATAATTTAGAAGATGTAGCTAGAATTAAAGTAACTTAGAAGATTTCAAAAGGTTAAGGATGAAAGACACTCTAGATGAAATCAAATGTGATATTACTACATTGATTGCCACTAAAAAGGCAACAAAATTTTGTCTTGAGGATGGACATGATCTATTTAGACTTTGCATGACTTCACACAAGCATGTGAAGAATATATTAGATAGTATAGCTCAAGATGAAGAAGTTTTAGTAAAAATCTCTAAGGATTTTGAAAATAAGAAAATACTGGACATAAATAAGGAAAAAAATAGGATCGTGGAAAAATACATTACCTATAGATGGAAAAGGACAGGGTTCAAAAAATATTCTCTGAATTAAGAAGATTTTTTACTCAAAAGATCAATGTCTTATAGAGTACTCATGAGGACCTTCATCTTGGCTTTAAATTTTTTTAGGAATTAGTACCTACAAATGTAGAAGAAGCAGAAAAGGCCGCATATGGTTGTAATGGACTGATTCATGTTGTAGAAGCAATTAAGGAAACTTGGGATGCATCTACACAAATTTTGAAAATGAACAATAGGGATTTGCTATAGGTAATTTATTTTTGATCTTGAACACCTTTAATTTTGTTATTTTGGAAGTTATTTTAAACATTTTTTGCACCCTTTTCCATTGATGTTGAACAGGGAGAGATAGAAAAAATGTAATGTAAAATGAAAATATAAATAAAAGAATTTTTTTTACTTTAGGCTATCTTTTAAACTTTATGTGTTTCATATATTTTCTTTTACATTTTTTACTTGATGTTGCACTCCATCATTTTTTCACTAAGTGTTTCCATCAATTCCAAAGTGGGAGATTATTGGCAAGTGGTTAGCACATGCACACATATGCACATGTAAATATGGAATGTTTTCATTTATGGAAACACTTATTGGTTTTATGATTGCATATATTGGATATGATGAATACGTTTGTATGTAGTTGATGAAGGAAATATTCCTAAGTTCATAGACTATTCCTATGACCCACTCTGACAAAAAAGTGTAGCGAATTTCATAGGAGCTTCATAAAGTCATGCTTATTGGACACAAATTATTACATGTGGAAGGTCACACATGTTAATATTATGGTATCAAAGAGATATGTTTAGTTGATTAGATGTGAAGATAGTAAATATAGTATTACTTGTTGGCGATGTTAATATTATTTAGAACAATAGATAGGTGGGGTGAATCAGTTTTTCCTAGGTCCAGATGTACCAATTGAACTTTTAAACACTTCAACTATCTCAGATCTAATAAAAAAAATAACTCAGTCTCTAAAGAATATGTATACCAGAAACATATAACATGCAGTCCACTATCCAACAATAATTAACTTGCAGAATATAGAAACATTCATAACAATCATTCACACAAGTATAACACTAGATTTATAGTGGAAACCCAACTTGGGAAAAACCACTTTCCAACATGTTACTGATATTTTCACTCTTTTTAAGTGAGCTCTGTGAAAATCCAACCTTGTTAAAGGTTTACAAACACACTACTAGGTGTGACCCTGTTAAAGGATTTAAACACTCTATCAAAAGTGACTTGGTTAAAGGATTTAAGTACATTCCATTAGAATGCCACCTTGATTAAAGGATTTAAACAATGATTCTTAGGTCAACCTTGATTATAGGATTTAGAATGATATATTGGTTAGAAAGTAGCAGTAATATCAGATCTAGCACTATTACATTTGACCTCATTTTTCTACCAAAGTTTTTGACAATCAATTAAAAAGGTTTGGGTTAGTCAGATTATACAAGGAAAACTTCCTTTTTTTTAATCCATGCCTATGTTAGTCAAAATTTTGACTAATACCATGTAGGTCAAAATTTTGACCAACACAGGCATAACTTTAAAAAGAAAAAAGATTTTTTGTCTCATTTAATTGTTTGGTTTTCACTTGGAGCACGCAAAGGAGTTGGAGCCTATCATTTTTTGAACTATTATTTGGTGAGAGTATTAGGAGGACTGCCTACCTATGAGGGTTTCCACTATGATTTGGTGTAATACGAGGACCACCTACCTACGAGGGTTGGCATTGCAATTTGGTGTAAAAGGAGGACTGCGTGTAAGGATTTCCTTACTCTGCATTTATCTAGCATAATTTTATTGGTTACCTACTTATGGCTTGTGAGAAATGTGCCAGGGCATCATGTATTGGGTATTTGTTAGGTTATCTATTATGAAGGGAATGTAGAGACTAAACACCCCTACAAGTCCATTTGATGCATTCACAGTTCTTGATGTTCACTTGATTAATTTTATCTCTTTTTTATATAGTTAGTTGTGTAATGAACAAATAGTTGACTATCATCACAAATATGGTCATGTAACTACATTGATTATATTTCATTTTTCCTGAGTATGTTTTTGTTTATATATCATGCCTTGTCAATTTGTAAACTAAGTGGATAGATTGAACATCTCTACAAGTTTAACCTTCGATGCATCCATGGTTTTGAAGTTCATTTGTTAGTTCTACAAAAATTTTATTGAAAATTTCATGTTGTGCCCGTGAGATACTAAACTCTCTATTAGACCAGCTCAAAAACTCCTTAATCATCTTTTCATGGAGAGTGTACCTTTACTTGCAATTTTTGCATTGATCTCCAATGCCATTGGGTGAGAAGAAAGCAAATAAAATGAATTTTAATAGCCCAAGTGCTCAAATTTGGGGGAAGTAGCTACAGTGCTTCAAGATTGATGCCCTATTTAGATATATGCTATGTGTTTAACCAAAAAAGTAAGAAAATACTTGCAACAACATCCTAGGAATAATCTAGATTCAAGGCTTAGTTAAATTCGAAAGCCTTAGGAACATTGAAGAATTATAAATGACAATAACCATTGTAAGGACCCACTATTAGACCATTCTAGATGACCCTAATCTAACTTGATCAACTATATTAGAGTGTCTCTGTGATAGTCAATAGTGCTCGAGTAGAGTGGTTAAAGTTAGTTAGAAGATTTAGTGTGACACATTAGAAGACAGTGAATTCTATGCAGAATGACCTTGACCCAAATCCAATAACTGATTGAAGGGGGGAACATAGATGCAGGCTTTAAACCAAAGAAAGATTGTGATCCTGAAGGGAATCAGGAATCAGGTTAAATATCAGCAACCAGTTGATGTGTACGAAGAAAAGTGTCACTTGGAATTTTACAAATCCCATTCAAGGAAATTTGTAGTTAGAAGAATCATCCTATGGCTGAAAAAATTTAGAGACTAAGGAGTTTTGATAGTGTTGGTTGGAACCATTGTCCATGGTTTGAATCGACATTACTAGTCTATTGTGATCATTGGTTGGGCCTACAAGAGCTTCAGTTGTAACCACTGAAGCTTCAAGATATTCTTAAATATCATATCTCTGATCACTTCTAGGTCTAAGTGGTAGCTGTTTCACCATTAGATGATCATTATAAGATGATCCAAATCATAATCTATGTTCCTCCTTTAGATCAAATTGCTACTTTTGTAGCATACCAAGCAAATTCATTAAGTTTTCTCTATAAATTATGGTGATCTCCCAAACATTCTTCCTTCTCATTACATTAATGGATTAGGGAACTATTGTACATGTTAATAGTTAGTCATTCCATGTGTGATAGCACAGGATAGGATGACCCTGTTCCTCATCAGCTGTTACCTGAAAATGAGTAAGTTTAATTACTATTTTAAGCCTACCACCTCCTACCTAAAAAATGACAAGTTTTCATTACAATGCTTTCAAGATTAACTTTTTCCAAACATGAAAAATTTCAAAAAAAATCAGCCAACTCGAGATATAAAAACATGTCTAAATTCATTAAAAAGATTCAAATTACATATCGTTAAATAATGTTGAAGTCAGATTGGGAAATAAAATTGAAAATATTATGCCTTCCAAATGTGCACAAAACTATTCAAAACTCAAATGAAATGTAACACCATATCCTAGATATCATTTGAACCCATATCAACCATAAAAATAAATGTTTGTCAATAATATAGTAAGACGATACCCTCACGAGTAGTGACTAGTAGATTTCAAATGAATTCACATTTTCATTTCTTGAACATAGTTTACATTCACTATTATGATCTGGAATTGATCATTAACTTCATCCATTCCCAATACTCTGTTACAAGTAGTAGTTGTCGTTGCACCAAAAGATCGACTTGCTAATGCCTGATACAACCACTAGACTTATAGAACACAGGAGGCTATTAAACCATGTCATGAATCCTAAAGGGAGATGTTGGTAGTTAGTCCAACAATCCCCCCTCAACATCACCTAAGGGGATTTGAACCCATGACCAAGGTCTGATACCACTTGTTACAAGTAGTAGTTGTCGTTGCACCTAAAGATCGACCTATTAATACCTGATACAGCCACTAGACTTATAGAACATAGGAGGCTATTAAACCATTTCATGAATTCTAAAGGGAGACATTGATAGTTAGTCCAACATAGTCATTAACTTAGTTTACATACACTATTATGATCTCTATAATCTGGAACAATGAAGTTTTTAATTTCTAGTTTCTAGAGAGTATTTATTTTGATGTTATGTAAATTAAATTTAAAAATCAATAATATCAATACAAGTATAAGCATTGTTAAGTGGATTTTTATTCTCAATTCAATTCATGGAAGAATATGATATACTTTACATACTATTAAAGTTTTGACAAACTTTCACATATTAACTTTTGGAGTAGAACTAAAGGCAATGCATTGTTGTTAACTTGTTATTGATAAAAAATTTATTGGCAAATTAGAAATTAGTTATTGTTCATGTTGTAAAACTAAACTATTTTAACTAATGTATTCATGTGGTTTTTATGGGAAGAGGTTGAACAAACTATAATCTTGAACAAACTAAGTGGAATATGTAAACATTTGCTACACTATCTCTTTTCTCTATGATTGATTATAAATATCATGGTGTTTTATGGCACTTTCATTAAATGTATCATGGTTGTGCTCTACTATTGTACTTAACCTTTAACATATCTCCAATGATTAGAAATACTTCCACATGCTTATACCTTGTTATTGTTCCATCTTGTTGTGATTTTTGCCAATTTAAGGCATGATATGACAATATCTTCTTATTGTATTTATTCTATTAGGACTTCAAACTGAGTGACATTTTCTTTTCACATGAGCATAGAATTCAAAATTGCCTCTATAGAAGAAATTTTTCATTAATAGTAGATCGATGTGTTTTCCCCTATGATCTCATGATAATGGCCATATTTAGTAACTCTGTAACATGATGGTTGTTACTTTTAAGAGAGATGGTTGTTACATTATTCTGAAAACTACACTTTTTTGTCCTTTTGACATGATAGCATTATATGTTAAAAACTTTGAGGTTCTCTTAACTTTTGTATGCGATGGCTTCACCTCTATGTAGCTAAATCTCACTCTGAAAATGATCTTCTTTTAGGAAACAATGAAATTCCTCTATGGGTTCATACTTATTGTGACTTCCCATGGCACACTATCATTGCTAGTACACTATATTTTTCCAATTCTTTTAAATTGTCACTGTCTTTGAAAATTAATGTCATATGTTGCATACATTTGATTCAATTTATATATTAGTTACTCTCTTTAGTTGTATTAGGAACTTTTTCCTTAAGCATGTGTCATGCAAACCTAGATATAGATGGGCATTAATGCATTAATGCTCAATTGAATGCTTGAATGAAGCTCCTAGAGAAAGGCCATTTGGAAGCTTTAGATGAAATAATTTGTACTAGGGATGGAATCACCTCCACTACAATGCCAAATTATGATGTGTTATTATCCTCAATTGCAAGTTTCTTTCGCAAAAATATATTCTATATCTTTATAGACTAGACAATGTGACTGTATAACTCCAGAATATATTCTCTATAATCTCTAATTACAAACTGAAGTGTAAATTGAAGTAAAGTCTTCCATGGATAAAATTCCAACCATTTTCTACTAACTACAATACTTACCTTTATAGTTCACATGACTTCCCTAGGGATCTATTAGAACTAAAATAAAAATTTTATATGCTAGTTGGCCAACTATGCCTAGTGAGCCAACTAGGAGAAATGTATTTTGGGAGGTAAAGACTCATATAAATGAAAGATGAAACTCTCCATCCAATGAAAAAAATAAAATTCAACACAAAAATCTATGAATTATATCTAGACAGTAGTGGACTATATATAGGTAGCCATGAATTAGATGGAATTTCTTCAACCTCACATTCTTGATTTACTTCAGCATCAATAATAATATCCAAAGATTCAATAGTCTAGTGAGGAGATTTTGTAGATCTCTATCATTTTGTTGACCATTAGTGACCCACACTTAGTCATTTATCTAGGCAAGGATGGTCAGTCATCACTACGACTAAGTCATTATGTAAAGGTTGAGTTATGTATTGTATACTTACCCAACAGTAGTACTATTGAGTAAAGTTATGGTCACTATATGTTTGTACTATGTCGAGTATAGTTTTTGATGAGCTACATATGTAATGATCACTGAGCAATACAGAAATCAATAGATGCAAAGTACAGTGAATGTTGAGCATTAGGAACAACATTTTCCTAGTTAGCTAGGAATGATATAAGAGTTTGTTATGGCACATTAATAGAGGTAAACCATTTATGGTGATAGTCATATTTCATATTCTGTTTGTTGAGATAATTATGGAGGTAATTACACATTCATTATGTAATCATTGATCTGTATGTAATATGTTTAGCCAATTAGAAAATTGTAAAGCTTAAGCGGAAAAATGAATCAATCGAAACTATAGATCTTAAGAATCAATCGAAACTATAGATCTTAAACCATGAAGATGTTTTGTCAGTTATATAAGGACTAAGATCTAAATCCTAGGAGCCAGCGAGTGAGTGAGTAAGAACATAGTGATAAATAGAGAAAGATGTTATGAAGGAGAGAATGCTAAGGTTATGAGAAGATAAGCATTCAGACAGAGTTCAGTGACTAAGTAAAGCAGTGGAAGGACAAAACAAAGATAAATTTGATAAAAGAGATCAACATTATATAGTAAAGAGGAGATTTGTAATCTGCATATAGTGCAAACCGAACGATCAGGTACTGAGACATTCTAATCAATGTATCGGGGTAAATCTCTTAACTAATTAGTCCTTATAGACTTTTTGTAAATCTATTAACTAAGTACTTACTTTGTTGTAAGTCTTAAATCCTCTAGCGAGGTAGACTGTATAAAACTTTTAGCTCTTAACAAGGTAGACCCCTCACAAGGTAGATCATGATTTGATCACATTTTGTAAGCCCTAACAGACAGCTTTTATTACTACATTAGTGAAGATTTGTGGGTGTCATCCCCACCCCAGTTTTACCTTTCAAGGGTTTTTCAGTTACAAAAATTATTGTGTTATGAGTTATTTCATGAATGTTGCTTAATATGTTAGTTAGTTAGATTGATCAAGTATTGTTAATGCTATGCAAAAGTTTTATAAATATAAAATTCTTGAAGTAGGTGATATCTGATTCACCCCGCTCTCAGTATCACATTTTCTACTTATATTTCCAACAATTAGTATTAGAGTAAAAGAAGAGAAGAACAAGAGGACAAAGGAAAAGAAATTGAGACACAAGAGCCTACCAAACAAGAGGCAATACAAGCTCTTGTACAAATGCTAAGTGGAAGCACACCATTGAAAATACAAAAGGAGAAAATAGAGGTAAAAATTGATGAAGTTATTGTTACTCCTCAATGGGATACCGATAACCTATCTTATGAGAAAATGCAGATATTGAAAGATTTGTTGACAAGGAAAAGTAGGCAAGAAGAACTCAGGAGGGAACATCAGTAGAAATAGGTTCTGTGTGAAATAAAAGACATATTTAATGATGCTTATGAGTTGTCAAAAATAAATATTTCCGTTCCTATATTGGAACAACTTGTACATATTGTTCAAAAATTTAATAATGAATCTAGTAGTGTAAGTGATAAGTTATTTGAGTAGTTAGAAAGGAAGTTTGAGACCAAAATGTTAGAGAAAGTAGCTACCGAGATTGTAATGAAATAGGTCAAACATTGTACCTTGGTAGAAGAGAATGAAGGAATAGTTGTGAATGCACAATCTCTGCTACCCAAACTTTGTCATGTTGAACAATTCACTGAGAGTAATCAAGGACTGCTTGACAAGTTGTAGCAAGAATTGAAGACCACGAGTGAATCTTTAAAACCGGATGTAGAACACAGTTCTCAACATTACACAAAGATTATGTTTACACAAGGGATGATATCCAAGCTGATGGCTAATGATGGAATGATTAGATCTCGTCTACTATCTATGCAAGCTATTCTTACACCTCATCTGGAGACCATATAGTGACAGTTAGCTAAGGCAAAGGAATTGACTCAAAGAGACCTACATCTATCTACTACCAAGAGCTTAATCAGTCTAGGTACTAAACTAGAAGTGAAGACAAAAGATTTGAATATTTTTGCACAAGGATGGACTAATGCACTACACATCGTTGTGCTGCTGCATAAACCATTTCTAGAGAAATTTACCTAGTTTCCCACTCCAAAAGAACTTGATCATGCCAAAAACAAGGGGGAAATGACATGACATTAACAACAGAAAGGCATGATAGAGGAAAGGTAACAAGACAGAGGAAAGGTAACAAAATTTTGAATGTATATATATCTTAGGGGGAATATTCAGCTAGTACAAAATATTTTTTTAATTACACGTATAATGTCATGACAAAGTGTTTTTGCCACTAATGTCAAAGGGGGAGATTGTAGATCTCTATCATTTTTTTGACCATAAGTGACACACACTTAATCATTTATCTAGGCAAAGATGGTTGGTCATCACTGCGACTAAGACTTTATGTAAAGGTTGAGTTATGTATTGTATACTTACCAAGCAATAGTAATGCTGAGTAAAGTTATGGTCACTATATGTTTGTAATATGTTGAGTATAGTTTTTTTCGAGCTACATATGTAATGATTACCGAACGATAGAGAAATCAATAGATGCTGAGTATAGTGAATGTCGAGCATCAAGAACAACATTTGTTGAGCTAGCCAGGAATGATATAAGAGTTTGTTATGACACATTGATCGAGGTAAACCATTTTTGGTGAGTAATATTTTCTATTCTATTTGTTGAGATAATTATGGAGGTAATTACACATTCATTATGTAATCATTGATCCCTATGTAATGCCTTTAGCCAATCAAAAAAATGTAAAGCTTAAGTGGAAAAAGGAATCAATCTAAACCATAGATCTTAAACCACAAAGATGTTTTGTCAGTTATATAAGGACTAAGATCTAAATCCTAAGAGTGAGTGAGCGAGCGAGTGAGTAAGAACATAGTGATAACTAGAAAAAGATGGTATGAAGGAGAGAATGCTAAGGTTATGAGCAGATAAGCATTCAGACAAAGTTTAGTGACTGAGTAAAGTAGTGGAAGGATAGAACAAAGATAAATTTGATAAAAGAGATCAACATTATATAGTAAAGAGGAGATCTATAATCTTCATATAGTGCAAACCAAAGGATTAGGTACTGAGACATTCTAATCAATGTATCAGGGTAAATCTCTTAACTGAGTAGTCCTTACAGACTTTTAGTAAATCTCTTAACCGAGTGCTTACTTTGTTGTAAGTCTTAAATCCTCTACCAAGGTAGACTATATAAGTCTTTTAGCTCTTAATAGGGAAGACCCCTCACAGGATAGATCATTATCTAATCACATTTTGTAAGCCCTAACAGGAAAGTTTTATTATTGTAGTAGTGAAGATTTGTGGGTGTCATCCCCACCCTAGTTTTACCTTTCAAGGGTTTCTGGGTTACCAAAATTATTGTTTTATGAGTGATTTCATGAATGCTTCTTAATATGTTAGTTACTTAGATTGATCAAGTACTGTTAATGCTATGCAAAAGTTTTATAAATATAAAATGATTGAAGTAGGTGATATCTGATTCACGCCCCCTCTCAGTATCACATTTCCCACTTATATTTCCAATAGATTTGTGTATCTCCCAAAATACTTATCCTTTTGAATGTTTCATGGTCTAGTGAGCATGATTTGTGTGTTTATTTGTAAATCTTATATAATCTTATAATTTTTTAATTTTTTTATTATATACAAGATACTACTAATGTTTGTATGTTTAAATTTTGTATATTTATAGTCTGTGAAAAAAGTCCTCACCTGGCAATATGAACCTAGAACAAAATAATGAGACACTTGCTAGATTGTGGTCTTAGTTCTAAAGAAAAGATGTTGAAAAATGTAATTGTCCTTGAAAAAAGTGTAAGAGCTCAAATAATCAAAGAATTGAAATCAAAATAGCCTAGAGTCAATGTAGGCAATATAGTTAGATTAGAGGGGGGCACAATTTTTGTCGATTGGTGAATGTAGATTTCCAATTGGAGGAACATGGAGGTGTGAATATCCAAGCTGATGATAATGCTACCGTGGAAGAAGATGATCCTATGGTAGAGAACACAATTGAAGACAATGGTATTGGTGTAGCTAATAATGTTCTAGAGGACATGATTGAAGAAGATGGTATTGGTGTAGCTAATGATGATGATCATGATGATGGTACTAGCACTTCTGATAATGATGATGAAAATGGTCTTGATATAGCTATAATTGAGAATGCATACAAGCCCCTATACCAAGGCTCCCAAATAACTCTTCTCTCAGCTATAGTGTTGTTGGTGAACTTCAAGGTATGGTTTATCCAATGTAGCAATGTCACGTATGCTAAGGTATGCCATTTTTGTCATCTTCAATGTTAGCATACCATTATGATTCATTAGATTAACAATTCATATTTATTGTTGTAGGTTGATAGGTTAATTTTTTTTACCACCACAAAACATTTTTTCTCGTTCATACTGATAATTATCTACCATTATGAATCAAATTGGAATGTAGTATCAAACAATACATGCATGTCCCAATGATCACATTCTATATCATAAAAATATGAATTTGCAATAGAATGCCCTATTTTTCATACTTGTAGATATCAGTCAGATCAAATAACAAAAAAGGTTCCTCACAAGAGTCTTTGGTACATTCCCCTTATTCCATGCCTTTAATGATTATTCAAGTGCACTCACTTGGCACAATTTATGGACTACCGTGCACACAATAGAAGTCAAGATGACATTATGTGAATGCTTGTGGATGGTTCTACATTTAATGACATAGAAACAACATGGCCACACATTAAAGAAGAACCTCATAACCTCAAGATTTCATTGGTAGTAGACAGTGTCAATCCATTTGGAGATATGAGATCTCCTTACTCAGTGTGGCCTATTTTTGTTATTAATAATAACATTTGTCAAATGTCCATAAAGAAGAAGCACATAATGTTGTTAATTATTGTACCAGGTATTTTTTCATTTAATAGTTATCTAAATTAATTTATAAATACTGCATCAAGATGGTCATAATAATTACGTAATGTTTTTGTTAATTCAACTAGGTAAGTACCAAGTTAAAGATATGAACATGTATATTGAGCCCCTTATTGACGAGTTGTTGATTTAATGGAATGGGATCACTATGTATGACATCTCTAGACCAATAGGACAAAGAAAATTTCAATTCCATGCAATGATTGTATGGAAAATACATGATGCCCCTAGGCTAACTCATTTTTTAGGTATATTATATATTCATGTTAAGGCACATATTTTTGGTATGTTATAGTGCTTACACATTATTGATGTATGTTTAAGTTGCACATGATAATTGTACATGATTCAATTATATGATATCTTTTAGGTCTTCAGACAAAGGGTAAATTTTCATGTCCAATTTGTTGTCTGAAGATGAAATCTCATCATTCAAGAAGTTTATGAAACTAGGTGTTCAATGATGGTCATGATGATGATAGTCATGATGATGGTGATGATGATGATGGTGGTGATGATGATGATGATGATGATGATGATGACAATGATGATGATGATGATGATGATGATGATAGTCATGATGATGACATGGATGAGGATGATGATC
The DNA here is from genome assembly GCA_027943335.1 of Chamaecyparis obtusa. Classification (NCBI taxonomy): domain Eukaryota; kingdom Viridiplantae; phylum Streptophyta; class Pinopsida; order Cupressales; family Cupressaceae; genus Chamaecyparis; species Chamaecyparis obtusa. The sequence goes on from BSBK01005734.1 coordinate 65,187, forward strand.
AATAACATGATCAATGAAATGCATGTCAAGGTATGATCAATGCCACGTATGAGGTATTGATTTATTCATAAAAATTTGAATTAATTTATTATGTGTTGAACTCTATAGTCATGGAGTATATTTTGCATGATATAAATTTTGTCTTCTATGTAATTTGTAGCTTACATACAATGTAATTTTTTTTCTAACTTAAGATAAATAATTTATATATGCAGGAAATTTAACACCTTTGACATGGATCGACAGGTATAATTTATTATTTGGTTTCCTCCTCTTTAGTCAGAAAAATATATAGATCCTACTATGTCTCTCATTTGATGGATTGCAAGTATCACAAAATAGGTATTTCTCCAATCTGTCTTCCTTAAGTGAGGAAAATGCAGGAATAGAAGATAAAAGTGAGACATCTAGTAGGTCTAAAATAGGGAGATCAACTAGAGGTCAAAAGATTAGAAACAAATTTGATAAATGAATGCAATTTTTCCTTGCTAAGGAGGGGTCATTTTTTTATGATAATGAGACCAAACGTGACATGAAGGTTCCCTTAAGGTACACACATCTTCAGAAAGAATGGGTACCCAAGGAACTACCTCCAGTTAATAGTGATTTTTCTGTTAATGAAAGGATATACCACATAGCTCCATCTTTATTACATGGTTTGGGCCTATTTTCCATGGATGGCATAAAGGTCAATTATAATCAAGTTGTTGAATTGATGGCGTATGTAGGACCTTGTTACAATTACAAGAATTGGATGCAGATTATGCAATATAAAAAAAGTATGCGTAGGTATGCATTCTTAGCAAATTATATACAATGCAAATCAAATGATAAAACTAAAAGGATTGCTATGTATATTGATGGAAGGCTAATAACAACAGGGAATATTATAGGTTTAATAAATAGTTCTTGACCTATGTCAACTAATAAGCAGTTGAATTGTATATTCGAGGCATGTGAGGGAAATCGTATATTTGTATGTGCAATAAAATCAATAAGTGCAGGGGAAGAGCTTCTAATAGATTATAATTTGAATCGTGTAGATAAAAAAAAAATCCCTATCATGGCACTGGTAAGTATAACATTTAAACCAGTTTCCTCCAATTAATATTGACTCCAATCACTTTTGATTTCTAGGAATTACTAATCTTTGTCACAGGGTGACATGGATATTCCACCTCAAGATAGAGGTAGGGATGTTCCTCATAGTACACCTAATTCATCAAAGGTAAACCTTATTTAGTGTAATTCTATAAATTATATGGAAACAAATGTCATATTATTATGTTCTTTTCTTTATGGCTTTGGAGTTATTTTGATAGAATTTTACTAATATTGATGTCACAACTTGATACTTATTGACAGAGAAAAGAAAAAGAGGCAGTAGATCTATTGCGATCTGAAGTTGAGGTGACATTTATAGATGATGTATAATCTAAATCTAACCATGTATTCATGGTTACTCAAATAAAAACTAAGTATGGTAAGAAAATTCTTAACCTTCTAATGGAAGCAAATGAAATTGAGGAGTCAAAGGAACTTGAAGAAGAATTTACACGTAGAGTCAATTCTATTGATGTAAGCAGTAATTAATCTTAAGCAATAACTACAGTTCAATAGATGTTTATATTTTATACTATCTTATAGATCATGATCTAAAATATGATGTGTTCTTCTTATAGAATTTTTTGACATGTGTGAAATGCCATCAACATGGTGAGAGTTGTAGCCTCGCACCGCCTTCATGTAAATAATCCTTAAACCTTTAACCATTGATTTAATCTTTGTATGCATTATTGACTCAACTTATGTTTAGGATGCTTCTAGTGCCCTGTTAGTCCATTTTCTTGCCATAGACAAATCCTATGAAAATGGCCTATTTTCCCTGCAGTTTTTGTGAAGTTGTCCCACCCTGCCTGCAAGCTTGTTTTAATGTGCGAAGGAAATCTATGATGTTTCATAGCTTGCGCTCTTAGCCCCATGTTCTTTAATGTGCCACCATGCTCTAGTTTTGATCGCACATGCTGAATCATAGAAACGAGGGAGATATTCAAGTTTCAAGGTCTGCTGATAATAGTTTATTTCATATCTCGCATCTACGCACTTATCCTCTAGCATTAGGTTCTCCTATGTGCACTGCTGTGATGGTATGGGGTCCAGTCTTTCTGGTGGTTAAGTACTTTTCATTTAGTGACCTCACAGGCAATTTGTTTTTCTTCAGTCGCGTGATCTCCAGATGTCAAGAAGTCTCAGTTTGGAAGCAGTCAAAGTTATGCAGGATCTACGGTTGTCGCATGATCGTAAGGAATATTCTTTTCCATTGCGATCATGTGACCACTGTCCAATGGAAGGGTTAATGGGTTATGGGACCCTTTTTCTAGGTGTGCTTAGTCAGTGTTTTCTCATTGGTCCATGTGGTAATGAGTCAGAGTATGTCAGTGGGGCCAGATTCAATGATTAGGAGTAAGATTCTACATCAATGAAAGGCGTAAGATCGGGTAGAATCTTTCTAACACATGAGGTTTTATGATAGCTGTGGATTCCATCTCAAGAAGGCCCAATCTTTTATCAAAGGTTTTAGCAGAGTGGATAAATTTTCTGGTGGTCCCAATAAATGTTTGCACTAGTTGCACATTCATGAAGTTTTATGGCAGGGTCCTAAACCTTTTAGCGATTCAGTGAATACATGTTCGTTGAATCTCTAGATAAAATGGTGAAGTTTCAAATCTTTCTACTAATTGGAGAAAGGTCTTTGGTTGCTAGTTCACTATAGAAAGTGGGCCCCCTCATTTTCTTATGTATTCACCAATTCATGAGAAGAAACTTGGGGTTAAGAGCTTGATCTAACTAGAATTAAAGGATTTATTTGGTGAATGAAATTTTTCGTGCAGTCGCGTGTTCGCTAAATCAACATGGGTTAGTTTTTCACTAATCAAATGTGGGTCCAAAGGTTTTAAAAAGGTACATGGTGGTAGATCGGGTGGATGGCATATGTTCACATAGAGCGTGTTAGAACCATGAGATTATCAGACCATCATCTGATCAAAGGCTTATAAGATGTTTTGATTCAATGCTGACATGCTCTTTTCTGATTAGTCAGGAGCAGTGACATGGAAGTTTACGGTAGTGAGTTCTGGTGGTTTGTCACATGTTTGCATGAGCCTTTTTCATGCTATGCGATCATGCAACAAACCCTTTGTGTTAAACTCTAAAGTGGCAGCGGTTATGCAGAAGGTAAAGGGTTGATGTGGAAGTGTGTTGCATGTTCGCATAGCCCTTTTCCTGGCTATGTGATCATGCGACTAAGCATAAATGTAACCCAAGATTCTTATGATCGTTAAGTTCATGACTGTGTGATTGCATGACTAAAGGTAAATTATTAGGAGGCATAACCTAGGAAAAGTAATGATGATCTATGTTCAAATGATGGCCATTGATTGTGTTCGGTGCCATGAGTGTAGCCATTTTAGGTAGATATGAATATTTTAAAGGTTTTTAGTGACAAAAGGGACTGATATTGAATGTTTTAGTGGCCTGATTGGATTGGTTTGGTGGTGCCAGTGGTTGCAGTGTGGTCCAGGTTGCCATGATCAATTTTTGTGATGTTTTTGTACCTGGAGAGGTGTGGTTTTGCAATGGGGTTTGAACTAGTCGGTCGTGTAAAGTGAAAAGGTGACCAAAGAATTTATTGATCCAGGATGTTTTGCAGTTGGAAAAGGAGTTTGAATAGCATGAAGTGCTGCATTTTGATTTGTTTCTGGTTTTCTCTTGCCAGGAAGATATTAGGATTAGAAATATCAATTGAACTGTGAGATATTTAGAATAATTTGTTCAAAAGAAGAGCCGAGGACAGTGTACAAGATAAAAAATCAAGGCAATTCATGCAAATATCTGATATGTTTCAGTAGCATATTTATTGTAAACCCTTAGGGGTAGTTGTAAGATATTTTTATGAAACCCTAGAGTGATCAAATGCTTGTTGGAATCCCTAGTATAAAGGGATTTTTTATGATCATTCTGAGAGGATGGAGAGTTGAGGTGTTGACAAGATAGAATTTCTGAAACCCTAGCACTCTATCAGGGATTCTAAACTTTGTATCAATTTGATCAAACAATAGAGAAGATATACAATGTGCTACTATTTATCATGCAAGCTTTGTTTTCAAGGTGTACTGAACACACATGGTGAAAGGTTATACTTAATATCAACATTAGATCTTTTATCTCTCCTTTGTTTTATGCCATGAATTTATAAATCTTTCCATAAGATTTATGTGTATGTGTTGTTGCTTTGAGTTCCAACCTAGGGTTAGATTAAATATTGCTCAAAGTGGGACATGTGTTCATGGGATTCATATGAAGGATTACCATAAGTAGTAAAGAGTTTTGATATTTGTTTTTATGTCTAAAGACCAATCAAAAACACCATTGTATTCATTTTATTCTCTGACTCCATTGCCCAATGAACAAGGCATTGGCCTGTATGTTCTTATCTTTGTGTTGAAAGAAGTGACTCAAAATTTGCAATCCCAAATCATTCAAATCATTACCAGTCTTTTAAGTTTTAGTTCATGCATATTGTGTAGGGATTGTATCCAAGTGATATAATTCAAGTTTTTTTATTCCTTAAAGAGAGAATCAAGAGGTTATTCTTCCTTGATGTTTACTCACAAAAAGAAGAATGAATATCATAACACCACTGTATTATGCTTGCAGATTAATTATTTTCATTATCATAGTTTGCCTTAGGATATTATGGACTGTTTGCAGAGTGTTAATGAACTATTGAATCAATTCATTGGATTAGAAGCATAGCAGTGAAGACATAATCCACATATCACAACCTTACTTGGAATATAGTAACTCATTTATAGGCAATACTTGCCTGAGTACTGTGGAGCTCAAAGAAGGAGGATCTTATCCAATCCTCATCAATTAGGCTTATCTTGCAAACTTACGGTCCTTTTCAGTATAAAATCAAGTCCATACTTTGCTAAGTTTGACCATACAAGATTAATCCCTAACATACCCCATTTAATCTTTATCCATTGCAAATGTCTTTGCTAACAATGTATTCTTCAGCTCATTTTGAAGTGTAGATGCCTCCTTCAGTTAACATTCCACATTCGACGACTGCATTGTCTGCAACATGGTGCTTGTAGTCATCTTCCTCTATACCATCTACAACTGGTAATAACTTGATGAAGGGTGCTCCCCTTAATACCACAAACACATAACAGAAATAGAGAAACAACAACAATATGCAAGAACAGAAAATTGGCTTCTTATTATCTCCACAAATGTGGAATTACAAACTTTCAGAATTACAATATGCAAAGCCACATGGGCATTCCCTTACAATATTCTGTAGGACAAAGCCTCGAATCAATACCCAGATCTACTACCCAGAACTATTCTGAACTGCCTAAGACAATAATACAACCTTCCTTATATAGGCAATTTTCCACCGCCTGGGAAGGTTCCAGAATTTTAGCCAATAAGGCCGACCAAACTTAGAATTATTTTTTTATTTTACATTTCATTACATCATAGTCGGCTCAAAATAAATTTTGAAACCCGAATAGAAATTTTGAAGAAAAATCATTTTCCGCCATTTCAGGTGACCCAACTTCCGAAGACCATAAGTCATCACCAGTTGACCCGATTGACTATTGTAACCCCATTTCGGAAAGGGCGCGAGGAGCTCTACAATGCCTGAATCAAGCAAGCTTCATTCAGCCCAAAATTTGACCTCATCCGGGGCCTCTAAAGCCTTCAAAACTAAGTTTGAAGTTTCTGTACCCTGCTGCCAATACCGAAAATATTCAATATCTTCCAATATACACTTGATCTGGCAATGAAACTTTACTGGCAGACTTATATGACCAAAATGAACCTCCAAGAAAGAAATCAGATCATTCTGAGCACATACAAAAATTACCAAAAATAGTAACTTTCCATAAATAGCATCTCTGCACAAAATAGCCCTTATTGAATACAAAAATAGAAATATTTTTGGGTGATGCAAGATTGCTCTTACACCCAGGATGCTCCTGCATCAGAGGTAATTTGAGAAGTGACCCTGTCACGACTCAGGTGTGCAGAGGAAAACCAAGATGACTAATCTCCTCCTTTGTCAGCCATGATGAATCTTCAACAGGTCGTCCTTTCCACTTGACCAGATATTCTTCATATATCCTGTTCCTTGTGCTTCTGCCAATACGACTGTCCAGTATATCTTCGATCTCCTTAGTGTCTGAACTAGTTGCTGGAATACTCCACTGTGATGCTGTGATCTCATCTTCAACACCTCCTTCATGATACTCTGTCAGGTCTGAAATGTTAAACACTGGTGAAATATTTAGCTCAGTAGGCAATTCTACCTCATATGCGTTTCCTGAATCATGTTTCTTCAGTATCTTACATGGTCCAAACTTCTTCATTTTCAACTTGTTATATGTACCAACTGGAAACCGCTCATTTCGCAAATGAACCATGACTTCATCACCAACTTGAAATTCTTTATACCTCCTTTTCTCATCTGCCTTAGCCTTATACTGTGCGTTCATCTTGGTAATATGCTTCCTCACCTCCTCATGGATGTTCTTCAAGTGTTCTGCAAAATCCTCAGCTTCAGCACTACTTATTTCTCCTTTATCTATCTTCCTCAATTCAGATGCATTTCTTGGACTACTTCCATATACAATCTGGAATGGTGATTTACCAGTGCTCCTGTTGATAGAATTATTGTATGCAAATTCTGCCTGTGGTAAAATCAAATCCCATCCCGTTGGCTTATCTCCAACCAAACATCTCAGCAAATTTCCCAAACTCCTATTCACCACCTCTGTCTGTCCATCAGTCTGTGGATGATGTGATGAACTGAACTTCAAATCTTTCTTTAACTTCTTCCACAATGTACGCCAGAAATATCCAACAAACTTAGTGTCCCGATCTGAAACTATGGTCTTTGGCAAACCATGAAGTCTCACTACTTCTCTGAAAAACAATTCTGCTACATGAACAGCATCATTAGTCTTCTTGCAGGGAATGAAATGTGCCATCTTTGAAAATCTGTCAACTACCACAAAAATTGAATCGTGTCCCCGCTGTGTCCTCGGTAAACCAAGAACAAAGTCCATGCTGATATCCTCCCAAGGCTTCTCTGGTACAGGTAATGGCTGATACAACCCTGTATTCTGCGTCACTCCTTTCGCCATCTGACATACTCTGCAACTCTGTACAAACTTCTTCACATCTTGCTGCAATTGTGGCCAATAATAATTCTCACCAACCAAAGCAAGGGTTTTATCACGACCAAAGTGTCCAGCCAATCCTCCACTATGCTTCTCCTTGATGAGATTATCCCTCATAGAACTTCGTGGAATGCACAACTGACTCCCTCTGAATAGCATATCATCCTGGATGATGAAATCCAACCATTTCGTCCTGTCTAGAGTAACAGGTTCTTTACAAGCTTTCCAAGCTTCACCAAAATCAGGATCCTCTGGATACAAATTCTTGAGTTCCTTGAACCCAACCACTTCAATCTGCATTTCTGTCAGTAGTAGTTGCCTTCTGCTAAGAGCATCTGCAACCCTATTAGAATTTCCACTCCTGTGTTTCAAAACAAATGTATAACTCTGCAAAAATTCAACCCATTTCAAATGCCTTTGATTCAACTTTCCTTGACTATTCAAATATTGCAAAGCTTGATGATCAGTATACAAAACAAACTCCTTAGGAAGCAAATAGTGTCTCCACTTCTTTAATGCTTGAACTATAGCATAAAATTCCTGATCATAAACAGAATATTTTCTCTTGGCATCATTCAACTTCTCACTGAAATAAGCAATAGGTTTACCTTCTTGGCTCATAACAGCTCCTATTGCAGTACCACTAGCATCACAATCTACCTGAAACACCTTATTAAAATCTGGAAGTGCTAAAATAGGTTATTCTGTAACTTTTTGTTTCAATAATTGAAAACTCTTTTCTGCCCCATTAGTCCACTTAAACTCTTTTCTATCCCCTCTCATTGTTTCAGTCAAGGGTCCACAAATACTGCTAAAATTTTTGATAAACTTTCTGTAAAAGCTAGCTAGACCATGAAAAGATCTTACCTCAGTAGCATTCTTTGGAGTAGGCCATTCAAGGATAGCCTGTACCTTCTCTGGGTCCATTTTTAGACCTTCTCCTGAAACTACAAATCCCAAATACACTAACTCTTTCTTCACAAAACTGCACTTCTTCAAATTAATCAGCAATTTCTCTTCTCTCAACTTCTCAAATACCATACGAATATGCATCATATGCTCATCCAATGTCTTACTAAAGATCAAAATATCATCTAGGTAAACAATGACAAACTTACCTAGAGATTCTTTCAGAACCTCGTTCATGAGCCGCATGAAAGTGCTCGGTGCATTGGTTAGCCCAAAAGGCATGACTAACCACTCATATAGTCCTTCCTTTGTCTTGAAGGCAGTTTTCCATTCATCTCCTTCTCTGATCCGAATCTGGTGATATCCACTCTTCAGATCTATCTTTGAGAAATACACAGCTCCACTCAAACAGTCCATAATATCATCCATTCGTGGCAATGGAAACCTATACTTGATTGTGATCTTGTTTATTGCTCTGGAATCTGTACACATCCTCCATTCTCCATTCTTCTTTGGTGCTAATACCACTGGTACAGCACAGGGACTCAGACTCTCACGGATCAATCCTTTCTATAACAGTTCATGTACTTGTCTGTTCAACTCCTCACTTTCTGCAGGTGTCATTCTGTGTGCTGCCTTATTCGGCAAACTCGCTCCTGGGATCAAGTCCATCTGATGACTGATCTTCCTGACTGGTGGTAATCCATCAGGCACGTTATCGGATACAATATCCTGAAACTCATTCAACAAATCTGCAACTTCTACAGGAACATCTTCTACTTCCTCTTTACCAGCTTTTGGAATTAAAGCAAAACATACATGCTCATGCCTCATGGCATCTAGAAAATTTCTTCCATCAACAAAAGTTATCCTTGCATTACCACATACCTTTTCTTCAGTCTCCTTCAATGGTTTTAGCTTATGTCGCACTCCATCCTTTGTCAGGGAATAGGTATTCGCACGACCATCATGTACAATACATCTGTCAAACTACCATGGTCTACCCAGCAACATATGACATGCATCCATAGATATGATATCACACAATACCTCATCTTGGTATCCGCCAATCTTGAACTTCACTAGGCATTGTTCATTGACCATGACCTTGTGGTCATCCTGTACCCAGGCAATCCGATATGGATGTGTGTGTTTCTGTCTCTTGAGTTTCAACTTTGTCACCATCTCTTCTGACACCAAATTGTCAGTGCTTCCACTATCAATGATCACATCACAACATTTACCTTCACACTTGCACCTGGTGCGAAACAGGCTCCTTCTTTGCTCAGGTTCATTCTCACCAGTCAACAGGACTCTTCTGTTAATCAACGTTTCTCCTCTTTCAGCATCTTCAGAGTTTGATGATCTGACATCTTCATCTACATGTGCAATTCTGGCCTGGCCTTCATTTCTCCTGTCTATTCTGCCTTGTCGCTGAGGACATTCAAATGCCCTATGACCTTCTTCTCCATAGTGAAAACATGTTCCACGGAAGCCTCCTCCTCTCTAATCTCTATTATTCTGATCCTGGAAGCGATTGGAATTATTTCCATGCTGATTCTGACTGCTACTGGCCTCATCCTTCTTTTTCGGATCTTCATTTCGGCCACCATATGACTGTCCACCAGATCGTCCACCGCGACCTCTTCCGTTTTGTCTGCTCTCAAACTTCTTGTTCAGCTTTTCCTCCACTTTTAGGGCAAACTGGTATGCCTCCTCAATACTGTTCATTCGAACCAGATTCAGCTCCTCCTGAATGCTTGGCCTTAACCCATTAAGGTATCGGGCAACTTTCTCTTTATCAGCTTCTGCATGGCCTGTTCTGATGAGAAGTCGATAGAACTCCTCTGTATACTCCTGAACAGATCTTCCCGCTTGCTTCAAACTTTGCATTTTCTTCAGTAGGTCAAGCTCATAATCAACAGCAATGAACTGTTGCTTCAATTTATCCACCATCCGATCCCATCTTGTGATTTTATCTTTCCCTCTTCTATTTCGCTCTAATTGAATTTCTTGCCACCATATCTTCGCATGACCTTTCAGTCTGGCCTTCGCAAATTTGACCCTATCAGGATCCTCAACATCTTCATACTCAAAATATTCTTCACATTCATTGATCCAGTCGATCAATTCCTCTGGGTTAAGATTTCCAGAAAATGTAGGAACCTCAATCTTAGGTCTTTTCCCAATCTTGGAAATCGCCCGAAAAAGTCTTTCTTCCTCCTGGTTCACAATTTCAACTTCTCCTTCTTGATATTCTTCTTCGGCTTCATCCTCGCTTTCGTCTCTGACATTAAGATTCATTCCTCTACGAATCTCTTCTTGTAATGCTCGCACTTGTCTCTGCAGCTCTCTAACCTCAGGTGTTACAACACCAGCTCTTCCGCCACGTTCCCTTCGTGGAGGCATTTTCGGGATGCGCGCTGAAACCCTAGCCACGGTCCTGGTGCAAACTGCCTCACAGTCGGCGATCTATTTACACACTCAAGAACTCCTGCTCTGATACCACCTGATGAAGGGTGCTCCCCTTAATACCAGAAACACATAACAGAAATAGAGAAACAACAACAATATGCAAGAACAGAAAATTGGCTTCTTATTATCTCCACAAATGTGGAATTACAAACTTTCAGAATTACAATATGCAAAGCCACATGGGCATTCCCTTACAATATTCTGTAGGACAAAGCCTCGAATCAATACCCAGATCTACTACCCAGAACTATTCTGAACTGCCTAAGACAATAATACAGCCTTCCTTATATAGGCAATTTTCCACCGCCTGGGAAGGTTCCAGAATTTTAGCCAATAAGGCCGACCAAACTTAGAATTATTTTTTTATTTTACATTTCATTACATCATAGTCGGCTCAAAATAAATTTTGAAACCCGAACAGAAATTTTGAAGAAAAATCATTTTCCGCCATTTCAGGTGACCCAACTTCCGAAGACCATAAGTCATCACCAGTTGACCCGATTGACTATTGTAACCCCATTTCGGAAAGGGCGCGAGGAGCTCTACAACGCCTGAATCAAGCAAGCTTCATTCAGCCCAAAATTTGACCTCATCCGGGGCCTCTAAAGCCTTCAAAACTGAGTTCGAAGTTTCTGTACCCTGCTGCCAATACCGAAAATCTTCAATATCTTCCAATATACACTTGATCTGGCAATGAAACTTTACTGACAGACTTATATGACCAAAATGAACCTCCAAGAAAGAAATCAGATCATTCTGAGCACATACAAAAATTACCAAAAATAGTAACTTTCCATAAATAGCATCTCTGCACAAAATAGCCCTTATTGAATACAAAAATAGAAATATTTTTGGGTGATGCAAGATTGCTCTTACACCCAGGATGCTCCTGCATCATAACTTATTTTTCTATATTTTTTTATTTGCTAATCATGCATTGATTATTTTTCCTGTTTGAATTTTATACACTGTATGGACCTATTTTGTGTAGTAATAGATATACCTACACTTGGTATAAGAATAGATGAGACTAGTACTAGTGAAGATCAACCATTTCCTGGATCAGCCCATGTTACTAGTACTGGTTCGTTTGCGTGGACATTGTTGATGAAAAAGAACAATATGGTTCTGTTAAAAGTACCAAAGCTTCCAGGTGCCTTAAAATTGTTACTATTTACAGTGTAATTGTAGTTTACTTATACATAACTCATTTTGGACTTATGATCCCATGGTATTTTTGTAGGAAATGATGTTTTTAATGAAACTCTTTTTGAAAAGACATTGAAGCTATTTGGGCCCACCATACATAAAAGGTACATAGCTCGATAATATTGGTACAATATTTTTCTTATCTTCCATTTATTGTACTATATTAAAGTTATGCTATCTAACAATTTTGATTTTCAAAAAAGGTGGAATGATCAAGATGCTAACTTAAAAAATTAGCTCATTAAATCTTTAGAGGACCTCTTTGGAAATTAAACTTTTGACAGAGTCATGATTCTTAAAAGAGCATCCAAACATATAAAGATTGTGAGGGACCAATATAGAAGGGCTCTAAAGGATAACCCAAAGTAAAAGCATCCTCCTATGATTCCACTGATGGAGTGGAATGAAATAATGGAAGATGCAAAAGAGAAAAGGCTAAAGGGTAGTGGAATTTAACCAGAAGATGACAAAAGAAAGTATGTCGTGATAGTATTAAGTAGAATGTAATCATGTACTAATTAGTGATCTTTGTAAATATATAATCTAACATGTTTCAAACTTTTCATAGACTACAAGACACATCAAAAGTCGCACAAACAAGATTAAGAAAGGTTGGCCAACACAAACTTGGCTCTGGTGGCTATATGAAACTTCACTCTCGACTTGTAAGTAGAAACATTGGAATTTCATATCAATTTTTTATATATAAGGTTGTAAACAATTTGGTTTAATCAAATCATACATGTAAAAGTGAGGATATTAAACAAAGCATACAGGGCACAAAATTCAATGTAGAGCCCATGGATGAAGACAAGAGAATAGCCTTGAAGGAAGGCTATGTAGTCATGGCTTCACGCCTATGCCAAGAATCTGAAAGCCACATCAAAGAATCTACTGCTCCATATGAGACATAGGTAAATTGGTCAAATGAAAAGTAAATCAAATTTAATAGTTAATTTCAAACATAAATTTACTATTTCATGATAACAATGAGCATGTCATTTCACTACAGCCTTCAAATCCTATCACAGAACCTGTGCGTGATGAAGGCCATGATGTGCATCACAGTGTTGGAGGTATTAATTTGTTATTGGAAATAAATTATGTAATTTAAATGCATGTGTTTTTCTAGATTAGATTGTGTGTGTTTTTAGCATCAACATTTTGGATCACACTCTGTGATCCATCATCAAGAAAAGAGAGTGTAAGAATTGTGATGCACAATTCTTACACTCTCTTTTCCTGATGATGGATCATAGAGTGTGATTCGAAACGTTGATGCTAAAAACACACACAATCTAATCCAAAAAAAACACACACATTTGAAAATGGATTGTGGAAATCTAATATTATTAATTATGTAATTATTAATAGAATTTAACATCTTTAATTGCAATTGGCCGTGTAACTTTTTATGAACATTTTAGAGCATGTTGAGCATGTTGAGATGGTGAAAGATCAAAATGTTATTGTATATGATGATGTGGCATTTTCAGATAAATAAAAATGCATGATATGTTCTACTAGTTAATGAAATACATGTAACATAAAAAAAAAGTAAGTGAACTTAACCCATTTACTTGTTATTACAGCAGAACCCCCTTTAGTCCAGCAACATCGTCCTCCTTGAGACATGAGGAAGCATCATAATTTGAGATCACAATGAAAATAGGAGGAAGATAATATTGATGGTCATGTCAACCTTTACCTAAATAAGAAATCTAAGAAAAACTCAAAAAAGAAATGATTTCTTAAAAATGCTCTTTGATAAAACTTGTTTGATTAACTTTGTTGGATAATGAAACAACATTGTTTCAAGTAATTATCTATGAATGTTGTGTATTAATATTGAATTATATGTCATGTTAATGAATATTGTAATGTGTTAATGAATTCTTGATCAGTGTTGCATATTAATGAATGTTATGTGATTGTATTGATTGAATGTTATAGTTCATAAATGGATGAATAAAGTGACTAATTAGATGTTAATGGGGAATTGAGATTGATGTTAGGGGGAGTGGAGGTTAGGCTAGATGAGCTTCCACCTTCACGTGGTTGGCCTTGTCAAGTATAGAGTATTAAAGTATTCTTGAAACCAAGTGAAGCTCAAACTAACATACTTCATTATTTAATTAATTTCATTTGTTCTAGGTCTTTGCTCAAATGTGCATTTTGAATGTGTCCTTATCAGACAACTATCAAATAAAAAACTAGAAGGGCCAATAGTCAACTTCTCATTGTCATTGTCTATAATGATTTAGCTTCATTTTGTGTAAATATTCTCGTATTGAATGTGTCAACCTCTCTTGGCCTAATGTGGATTATTTCATTGGTTTGTGATTTTGATTATATGAAGTGTTAAATTAGATATCAGTTGGATCTATAAGTAGCATATATATTCTATAGCTAATAGCCTGATACACCCACGTGAATAAATTTACTTGTTGTCCCCTTAGGATTTACTTAAGAAAATAGTCCTTATGTGCTAAAAAATTAGTTGCTTTAGTGCTACAATTGTAGATGATTGTACACATGAATTCAATGACAAGAACTAAACATTAAGAAATAGAGCAATAATACAAGATAATACTATCGAGAAGCATGACGTGGTTAAAACTCTTGCACAACAAGGTTGTACCTGTTGAAGATTTAAATGCCTATCTGTTTAGGTCTTTGCAAATGATGCCATGATGCAGTTAAGTATGAAGCACCTAGTGAAGGGTGGCTAATCCAAGAAGCTATGCATGCATAGTGATGATCTCTTAAAAGAAGAATTACAACTCTAAATAACAACATTCCATCTCTTTATTGGTCAAATCTATTGCAATCTTTTTAATGATGGTTCTCTTTATGATGTTTGTAATTTTTTGGATTTTCATCTAACCATCCTCTGTGGTTATTAATTGACTTATCTTGTGGACACTATTGCTCATCCAATGCCCTAGTGTGCCAAATATTTAGTTGGATTGCACACAGATTGTATAAAAGTTTTCTGTCATTGTTTCTCTAGTAAATCTATTTGTGTCCATTGAGTCCTATTATTACCTTGAAGGTTTTATTGGGTAATATAAGTTGTGGAACTTTGTTGGTTGACTTTGTTTTTGAAATGGTGTGGGAACTATTTGAAACATGGGCATTCTCTTGGAAGGGTTTACATTTCTTATAAGTTTTTTGTAACTTTTAAGCTCTATGTAATGCTTGTCATCCTTATATGGAAGGCAAATGAATCCAATAAATAAGCTTTCATGAAATATTTGGAGTCAAGCTACATGCTTGATACCCTCACAAAAGGTCAGTCACAGTTCTTCTTATATGATGAAATGCTAAATCTAGAAAATTAATTTGTGAATTTGCATCTATTTGTGAGATAATATATTAATATTGGCAGTTCCTCTTATATGATGAAATGCTGATTTTAGAAAATTAGTTTGTGAATTTGCATCCATTAATTTTGGATGCCTGAATGTTATGTTTTCCTTGTGAGGATTCAAATTAATTTAATTGATATGATCTTTGAAATGGTGTAGTAGTCTTTTAGATTAATGTGATTTGTATTATCATATAATATCTCTGCTCTTATAAACTACCTTGTTTCCATATATGATTTATAGTTATTCATTCCAGTATTCCAAAGATGAATCTAGATGATATCTTTGAGCAAAAGAATGAGGTTGCTAAAGATGTTGATGAACTTGAAAAGGTTTATATAGTCATATAAGTTTCATTTATTTATTGATGTGTATTTTCAACTGATTACTGTAAAATATCTCTTAAATATCAAACAAGATGAAATTTGAATGCAATATGATTCAATCGTTCATTTCTATGCTTATAGGCTATGTCAAAGTACATATATGAGATAGTTCAAAAACTTATTGTGGATATAGAGGCTGATGTGCATGTCAAGAAAGCAATGAATGAAATAAATGCAAGCAATACATTTACATCCAATACTAAATGTCCTTTTTACCATGATATTATTGGGGATTGCTAGCATACACTTTTGTATTTTGTAAATGGGTTGATGGTATTCATTTATTTAAGAAAACCCAAATCATTATCCTCAACTTTGTTCATATTCTTTTTCTATATCTGTTTAGTTTATTTACCCAAAATTTCTCTCAATTTCACCATCATTCATTTCATTATTTTATATCAGCTGCAAGAATGAGGGTGGCAACACAAGAAAAAGCAGAGGCAAAGAAAATTTTACAAATCAAGAGAGCAGAAGCTTTGCTTATTGTATTTGTCAGTATGCATCAACATTTCCTTTTATGTTATATGTATATTTTATAGATTTGTATATTTATAATTTTAAAAGTTGTATGTAATATACATTGGGAGATAATATATTGATATTGGCAGTTCTTCTTATATGATGAAATGTTGAATCTACAAAATTAATTTGTGAATTTGCATCTATTTCTGAGATAATATATTAATATTGGCAGTTCATCTTATATGATGAAATGTTGATTTTACAAAATTAGTTTGTGAATTTGCATCCATTCTTTTTGGATGTCCGAATGTTATGTTTTCCTTGTGAGGACTCAAATTAGTTTGATTGATATGATCTTCGAAATGGTGTAGTAGTCTTTTAGATTAATGTGATTTGTATTATCGTATAATATCTCTACTCTTATAAGCTTTTAGGAAATATTTGGAGTCAAGTGGCGTGCTCAATACCCTCAAAATAAAACATCTATGCTCTTATAAACTTTGAAATTACAAAATAAATTCTCCTTGAGACATACTTCTCTAACTTCTTACATATAATTTAGAACAAGTACCCTAAAAAAGTTCATAGGCCCATACAAGACACCCACAAAAATATAGACCATCAATTTATAGAACCCTTGTAAGATATCGCAAGGAATGACAGGTAGTTAAAACTAGATAGATAGAAAAAAGAACATAACCATATGCTACCTCACCTATTTGAGGTAAGCCAAACTCGGTCCAATTCTCTTAACAATGGTACATATTCATCCAAGTGCAGAAACCTTCAAATATTTGCAGCGGTAAAGAGAATCCACATATTTTATCAACCTAACATAGTGTTTGGCCACTTTGGCAATCAAATTATGAGCAATATTGATTTTCCAACAAGATTTTTGTTTAAAAAAGAAAGGTTTTCATAGAATTATCTACGACTTGAGCAAATGTTTCCATAGAAAATTTCCTTGCCACAGTTAATATTTCTCTTAAGACTTACAAGTTAGTAAGTCCTTGGGTAAAGGGCTAATAAACTAAATAAAGTTTAAAACATATGAATAGATAAAATTCATACAAGCAAAAGCTGGAGCCAAATTGAATATCATGGGCTATTTGTCAATGGAAGGTCCATCCTAGAATAGACACATTTGGTACTTCATTAAGATGGAAATTGTGTACTAAGCTTCCTAATTATATAACTCATTGTCATCTTTATTATCTACTGTAGCAAATACATCCAAAGCACCAGCAGAAGCACTAGGAAATCAAAATTTAGAACCAAAGCCTCGAGATTACTGTAGTGTTTGTGAAAAGGCTTGATACTTCCAAATATCAACATCACTAACACTTCTTTGAGCATATTTCATTGACTCCTCAAAATGAGAAGCCTTTATTTTAGCTACCTCATCACTATCATCCCCATCCATTGCCTTGGGGTTCTCACTTGTTTTTCTTTCATGTTCAATATTATCTTGTAAAAATGCAGAGGAAAGAGAACATGACAAATTGAAATAATAAGATACAAGTTAAGGAAAATTGAATAAAAAAATGTAAAATTCTAACAAACCTATTAAAAAAAACTATTAATAAATTCATAACCAAATCTAGTTTGCAAAAGCTGCCACAATTGAAACTCAACTTCTCAATATTTTCTCTAATAGCTTACTTGCAAGGCCGTTGACAAATCTTTGTAATATCTCATCAATAAATATAATGGATAGGGCATTCTTCTCGGCCTCCTCAAAAGCCTTTCAAAGATTGCTTCCACTTTTAGTAGCCAACTTTGACATGATCTTAGGTCCATTGATACAGAGAAAGAAGGCACCGGTTTCATTTGCCACTACCCTAGAAATTAAAGTTTTCTCAGATCTAGGAGGCCCATAGAGTAGAATAGCCTTTGGGGACTTCAAACCAATAGATTTGAAGAGTTTTGGGAATCTAAGAGGAAGCTCTACCAATTCACAGATCACTAGTCAAAGCCTATCTGTCAAATACTTCAAAAAAAATGAAAAAACCCATAGTTTCACGCAGAGTAGAGCTAAAGGATTGCTAGAGCCCAAAGTAGTCTAGAATACAGAACAAGTAGGGACCCACTAGCAACAAGTAGTAGAATGAGTGTAGACACCTGAAGATAAATATCTAGACTAATCATCGATTAGGATGGTGTTGGTGATCAGTCTGTATATTTATCTTTAATTTTTTTTTAAACACTGGTATTTCATCAAAATTTTGACTCACATTCATCAAAAGTCTCACCTAGTTTGGTCTAAAAATTGACCATTTTATGTCAAAATGTGGTGTTGTGGGTTTGGGATCCTGGTCGGAGCTGCTAAATATTTTTGTCTAAAGTCTGGCCTAGTTTGGTCTAAAAATTGACCAATCTGTGGCGAAATGTGGCATTGTGGGTCTGGCATCCTATTCTAACATGCGATGAAATGTGGTCGAAATATGACATTATGAGTTTGGCATCTTGGTCAGAGCAACCAAAGTTTTTGACCAATATTAATCTATATTGGTCGAAAGATCGACCAATATACCAACACTTGGTAATGTTATTTTCAACCTAGATTTCCCTCATTTTTGACCAATATTAGCATCGATTATTCTATAGTTGTAGCAATTGGTTGATATTTGGATGCAGATAATAGCGATGAACTAGTTAGTTAACTATTTGATCGACTTGGGTAGAAACTTCTACCAATAGTGCATCAAAAAATGGTGCAAAATGTACTAATGTAGAAAACATACAACTCACTTTGTAGATATAAGATCCAATTTGCTCATATATGTTGATTTACCTACTGAGTTCCATTTCCACCCCCATCTCTGATCTTCTCAAAATTTACTTCAAGAAATCACAAGTCTGATCAACTCCTTCACCTTTAGCCTTCTAGTTAGACTTATCATTTAATAACATCAACAACTCCAACATCCTCTATAACCTCACAATTAGGTTTTCCTTTATACCTCTCCAATAGGCAGATCTATCTTTTGCCTCTTAATCTCCTCTGTATATCTTAAATTAGGTCAGATTCAATAAATCCTTCCACTATTTAAGTTCTTCATCATCCTTTGAGAAAAATCTTCAATCTCCTCATTGAATCCATAATAAAACAATTGACCATGCATTAAATACTCCATACAATTAATTAATAAGGTCAACATGATTTACATAACCCAAGAATTCAACTATATCGGCTGGAAATCTGAATTCTTCCTCCAAATATAAATTATTGATGCTCAATCAATACTATGTTCATCTCCTCACTCATTACTACATAACTCGCTCATCTCTTCAAACTATCTTCCTTGGCTAAAACTATTTTTCTTGGTAATTTCGTGCTTCTTGGAATAAACCAATGTTTGGTCAACACTAAAGTTACTCACATATACTGGCTCTCGGTCAACACTAACATCATTATGCTAAAACTAGATTTCTTCACTTTTTCTCAGTTCATCCTACTTTTTCAATCTTTCTTCTAACTTAGATAAACAATACATTATCTTATCATAGTGCCAAATAATCGAGTACTCATTAAAGTATCAAATAACTCAACCTTTCCCTAAGTTTTATTATTATCTCCCTTTCCCTAGTCATTTTCACCAATTAATAGATATAGTACTTTCATAGATAGCAACTATTTTACCAATCAAGGTTTGACATCAATGACATCACAAAAATTGCTTCAATTGTAGTTTCCAACAATCTCCCTCTTTGGAATTGATAGCAACACCACATGAAAAAAACATGGTTTACCAACCAATCCAAAATTTTCTCATTGCATTAGAAATATTTATAATATCCTTAGCTTCATTCTGATTCTAAATATCTTAGCCTTGCTTGACCATTCACATAGTTACTCTCTCTGAATATTTTCTTTCTCTCTCCCTCTGATTCTATGAATCTGTGTTTTTATCTCCGAATCTCTCCCTCTTTGAAAATAATTTAAAAGAAGTATCTAGTGTTAAGAATGGGAACACTAAGAGGTTGGGGGTGAATCGATGTTCTACAATTAATGTTTTTTCTACTTTATTGAAACTTACCCCAATTACTTAATTACTGAAATGAATAGTAAAGAAAATGAAATAATTAGCCATAACACATAACACAAGATATGTTTACAGGGAAACCTTGGCCAGAGGAAAACCCCAGTGGGAATTAGTA
This sequence comes from Chamaecyparis obtusa, assembly GCA_027943335.1. Lineage (NCBI taxonomy): Eukaryota > Viridiplantae > Streptophyta > Pinopsida > Cupressales > Cupressaceae > Chamaecyparis > Chamaecyparis obtusa. Next base: position 85,419 of record BSBK01005734.1, read on the forward strand.
CCCATGAATAATTGCACTTAGTATTATGAAATTGTTAGAGTTCCTTTGCCTTGTTAGGAGAAGTCATTACAATGCTGAGTACATTAATGACTCTATTAGTAGTCTTTAAGAATAAAATGCTTTTACGAGTGGATGACTCACTGCCAGAACTCACTGCCTAATGGAGAAGGCTAGAACCTCCTAGTTATCAAATACACACAATATCTCAAAGGGTGAATTGCTTCTTTGACACTATTGTCTGATCAATTCCTTTTGTGCGCTGATTCTCTAACCTCTTATAGAGCTTTATCTCATATTGACTGGATTTGCATACTTATGCTCTTGTATATATTCTATATTTTTTTTTCTCATACTCATTCTTTTTTAAATACAAAAGAGCATTTCATATATATACATGTTGAATGGGTACAACTAAAACTAAATACCATGTCAGCCTAAAACCTAACACATACAAAGCTTCCAATATAATTAGCTCAAGCATGGTTACATACAATTATAATAAAAATTTTACATCACCATTAAAATAGGAGCATATCCTTTACAAAGAAAAATGATACACACTAAACAAAAACTTCCTCTCGGATGCATGCTCTATTCTACTCTACTACTGAACTGCCAGTGTCACTTAGACTTGCTTTAACTTCTCAATACTATCATATCTGACCATGTGTTCTTAGACTTAACATAATAACATACTCAAAACCTTATATCTAAGGGTGCATACCATAACTCAATCATACACATGTGTGTCAATGCTCTAATCATCCGGTACTTCACTGTCTGCACTATCTTCCATACTTAGTTAAAATATGATCTTCAAAGTTGTGCGCTGACTATCATAAGTTCATATGAATTTGTTTCCATAATGAAAACACAAAACTATTCATATACTCTTATTTAAGTTAACTTGCTAACAATGTTTCAATTTTTCATGAATGGCAATAGAGGAATATGGCAAATTTTCTATACTTAACTTTACACAAAAACTTGCTATCACATAATCTCTATACTATACACCATATACTATATACTCTTTTATCTCCTTGATACCATATTATACACTACTCCCCATTTGAAATTCATGACAAAGGTGCCAAAAAAAATGAGAGTCTAAATGCTTATATAGTATATACATCAGGATATGCAATCTGAAGGTTTTTGATTTCTTGCTGCCAAAATACCTTTAGTGGATCAACTATCTGAAGATGGGTGCATAATGAATATGCAAGCTTCTCCATCTTTTCTAAATCCATGTAGGTACCTTGATCATATATTTCTATTGTAGTATCTATATACTTGATGTTCTAATTCAGTACAACCAATGAGGGGGCTAGTTCATTTCTTAGATGTTCTTGTGTAGCCCTTATCTTTGCAATCTCTTTTTCTGCCTTCTCTATCTTGTCTATCTATCCTTAAAAAAATTATTGCACATATTTATGTCTTCAGAGGGATATAAAACTAATTTCCTTATTGTTTCAATCAGGGACTCTACTTCTTGAATCTTTTTTGAGTGGTTTGATGTTAGTTTATCTATATTCATACAATTCTCTATCATCTTTTTTCCTTTTGTTGCTAAATCCTTTAGCATTTCTTGACCAATCTTAAGAGAATTCAGGTCAAGTGAGAAATTGTCTATTAATTCATTTAGACTTTTCTTGTTGCATTTCTCTTTTGCAATTATTGTTGCTGAGTCTTCTAGATTTGAAAATTTTTCTTTGAAACTTGACAAGATACTGCTAACATCATAAGCTCAGTGAACACTTACGAATTTCTTATCCTTAGGCAATAGATTATGGAGTATGCTAACTAATTCCACAAAGAGAGTGTTCCTCATTACCTATTTTCTTTGGCTTTCTCCATAGCCATCACACTTATTTTTATTAGATCCTCTTGTCCCCATGAATCTAAACTTGTTGTATCAAGAGTCAAAATTGATAACAATGATATGGATGACTTAGGAGTAGAAATAATGATTGCGCTTTGAATTACATCCATATTTTCACTTTTAATATTTATTGGGATCTCAATAGAGGGCTCTTCTTGAGGTTCATCTTCTTTTTCATCTTCCTTTCCTATCAAATCTTCAATTAGGACTTCTTGATTCTTAGGAGTTTCTTTACTATAGAGGTTCTTAGCTTCTTTAGTACTCACAAAGTCTTCTTCAAACTTATCTAGACCAATATCTATTGCCTCCATGGATATTTTAACATCATTAATCATAATTGTTTTATCTTTTGGTTTAACTACTTTAGTAGGTACTATTTACTTGGGCATAGAATCACGTGGACCTTTCATTGGTGTATTAGGGATCTATGACTCTTTTTCTTGCTCAGAGGGAACTTGGGTTTCAGATGCAGTAGGAGGGTACATGTCTCTCTCTAGAAACACTTTCTCAAATGCTTTCTATGTTTCCTTTGCAATCAATTCATTGTCATTGTTCATTATGTGCAATGTTCCAATTTTTTATCTTAGATGAGGCCTAACCAAATCAAATAGCATATTCTTCTCTTCTAGTGCACAAACAAGTAGGTTATCATCCAAAGTATTTTTTCTAATTCTTATATCCTCCTCTATAACTTATCTTTTCAAGGAATCAAGTATGTTCCATGCATTATCAGGAATGACTGCCTTAAGTTCCAAAATTGACTTTTTGAACTTAATCATATGCTGGATAATTACGGTATGAATTTCTAATTTATCAATCTCTACATACTTATCATAGAATTCTATAATCTAATCTAGCCTTCCTTTACCAACAATTCTAGATTTCAAAACTTTCAAGTTTGGTTTGAATCCTAGCTCAGGAGGTTCTTTTGTGTTGTTTACCTTGCTTTTAGTTTTCCTTGGAGATGGGTGGGTTGCGATGGTCTTCTTCTTCCTTATAGACACCTTGCTTGGCTTGGGAGGTTGAGTGGACTCTAGATCAAATGTGATAGAGGATGCAAAAGTGATTTGTTCACTCTTTTTCTTCTTCTCCTTTGGACCATCATATTTTTCTATTTTGACTTCTATAGATGAGGGTGCACTCTCAAGTTACGTAGAAATCTTAGCTTCCCTTGATTTGTGTATGTCTTCTTGAGTGAAACCATGAATTTTCAAAATATCAGCGGTGATTCTAGATCCTTTCCTTTTAGTTGATACATTGTATAACACTGAATCAACTTATCTTGTCTTTTCTTTGTATGTTTCCCATCTAGGCTCATTGGGATCCTTAGGCATAGATATGAGGATTTGTAAATATCCTTCCATAATATGTTCATCTACTTAATAACCAAGTGGATGAATCCACTTTTTTCTAGGCTCAACTATTTCCATGCATGTTGTATCTATTTCTACCATGAAGCATATAGTGTCCTTGTATTTCTCCACTATTTTCTCAGGTATTATGTACCATCTTGGAATCTTTATTCTGAATGTTTTAATCTCTAACTCCATGTAATCATTTAAGGTTCTCTCTGATGTTTCCTTGAATGAAATTTGAGGCATGGTAGGTAGGCTTTTGTATAGATAAATATCAGAGACCTTACCAACTATATGAAATTACATATAAATAATCAATGAACTAAATCCAAATATCTTGCTCTTATCATGCTTAATGGATCTTATGTTGTCTAACAACTGTACGCACAATATCTCACAAAAGTTAAACTCTCCATTTTCTTTGACTAACCTTATTGCTACAAGAATTGTTGTTTTAGATATATTGTTCACTCTATTTGCATGCTGAAACTTGTAACTAAAGATCATAGCCATGAGTTTAATATCTTTCTCCTTAATGGGCTCAATTTTCAAACCGTGTTTATCACTCCTGGACTTACATGCTTGCTCAACCTATCTCCTGACATCTTTACCCATAGGAGGAATTACATAAGTCTTTGAAATTATAGTCATCTCATAAATGAGATCAGTTTTGATGCAAACAAGAACTTCACCAATCCAAAAAAAAACATCATGAATCCTTCTTAGTATAATATTAATCCATTCTGATTCATAAAATTCATACACAATCACATACTCAATGATAGGGTTTTCTACGAGGTGAGAGAATTTATCCTTGAATGTAAAGTCTTGATTAACCATCATTTCCATGTGTGACCTTATTCTATTTAATCCTATAGACTCTTTCTTGCAATAGATGTAGGTACAAATATCTTCAACATGAATGACTCCTATCAGTATTGGAAAAGTCTCCTTCTATATCATCTAACACTGACTTGAATGGATTCTTTTTAAACATGTATCTCTCCCTCTTGTAACATCAAATACTATTGGAGTTTCCATTACTTAATTGCTTCAGCACTTTAAATAGGGTTTCTGAAATGACACATCTGAACTAGGGTTCTGCAACTGATTTAACTCCTTTTCATTGATGAAATGACTTCAATTCTTCAATCCTTTCTTCTTATCATCTCATGTACTCTATAAGGGCTTGACCTAAAATGTAAAAGTGAAGATAATAGATCTTCAATGACTTATAAATAAAATTTATGCAATTAATGCTCACTACCATAGTACATACTACAACTGTGAATTTCAATCTTAGTTCTTGCTGATAATCAGACAATGTGATCTTGCATACTACATCAACTAGCCATCAAACAACTAAAATCAAAGACGCATACTCTTAGGGTGAGTATACCAGTTGAATAGGTGTCTAGACCTAATCTAGGTCCCCTATGAAAATGAGGGTCATTTATCCATAAGTAGAAGGTGCATCCACTACGAAAGAAATCACTACTTTTTTAGAAATATTATCATTCTTTACTTCCATCCAAATCTTGCTTGCATCTTCTAAAGCTTTCATAAACTTGACTTCTCTAGATTCATCTAATATTTTTCCTTGAGACTTATTAGGTCTTTCTTGTCTTTGCTCTTGTAATCTACAAAACTTTGAGATGTGTCAAACCTTGTTACAAGAGGAACAAATAAATGTAGACCTCGTATTCCTAGGCACATTGATGTGAGTAACCATACTGCATTGTTTAGATGTGTGACCATTGTAATTTCAAATCTGACATGTAATGTTCTGTGATTGTGTTGTGTTTGACTTCATTAAGTTGATCTACACTAAATAACTCCATGACCAAATATATTACATGAATAACAGTAACCATTTAAAGATCTTACCTCTTTACATTCTCTTTCTATATGTACATTCTTGTTATAGTTTTAGTGAGATTTTTAGTCTTATTGGCTTTTGTAGATTCTTCTAGTGCTTTCATTCTTTCTTGCATTGCATTGGCTCTAATTTGAGCTTCATTGTATCCATTACCACTGGTATCTCCTTTTAGCTTATGCACATAGATTTATGAATCTAATAGATCATTATTTGTATGCAATTTGTCAATGTGATTATTTTCTTTTTCCAATTCAGATTTGATCTTTTTCTTGATGTTTTCTAATTCCAAGATTTTTAGGTTTTCTTGCATGAGTTCTTTATCCAACTGTTTGTTTTCTTTGATTTGTTCCTCGTAGGCTTCCTCATTGTTAGTTAACTTTTCATCCAAATCTTCAATTTGATTGATCAAAGACATGTTTTCTTCATTCATCTTTTTGACTATTTTTCTCAAATCATTTGTTGAACAATCTTTTAAATCTTTTGTCAGTTTCTTGATGAATATTTGTGAGATACTGACCTTCAATTAGCAATTGTTCAATTTCTTTTTCAACTCTGTCAAGATCTTCAAGTGCTACTTGTATACACTTAAAAATGGTTTCATTTATTAATTCAATATTTATTATTTAATTAATATTGACTTGATAGATTAATTAAATATTTATTATTTAATTAATATTTATTTCTTCTATTTATTAAGTAAATTATTCAATTTATTTAATAAATTCACTATAGTCTAATTCTATATGCTAAGTCTTCTAAATAGTCTATTAAAGTGATTTAATTAAATACACAATCACCTAAATATGACTAAGTCTCCTAGTCCACTTCATCCACCTAGTCACCTGACACATCACCTTGGCTAAGATAAATAATAATTATTAATTATTTATTCATATTTATCCTCACCCACACATGTCCTATTTTTAAGGGCTATGTGGCCTCATAGGACTTGGTCTCATGACCACATGTCCTCTCAACAACCAAGTCAAGAGACATTCCCTATTCCTAAGGGGCTTCTCAAGCCACCTCTAAGGGTGAAGGGTGACTCATAGGATACTTGTGCAAAGAGTCCTCATGAGGAAAAGGTCTCTCCCTCTTTCTCTCTTTGGTCTTTGTGAGACACTTGACATGTGTCTTTCCCTTCCACCTTCTCCTCCATGTCAATATGAGAGGAACATCATCCCTATTCTTCCGCTCACATTACAACTACATCCCCCTTTGTCTCAACTTCTTCAACCAAGTCAATCCTAGCCCTAGGATTTTCCACCTTTCATTCTCAATCGTAGGATTCTACCACCTAGGCCTAGATCCTCCAAAAATCTATAAAAGGAGCCTCATTTCCCATTTGAAAGCTAATAGGTATTTTTGATATCAAGCATTCAAGCATTCAAGCAATCAAGCATTCAAGCAATCAAGCATTTCAATTTGCATTTCATCCATTAGTTTGCATAAGCTATTGTGCACACAATTTCATTCAATCTCCACACTTTGGTAGCATCTTGGGAGAAGGCTTCATATTGGAAATCTGAGAGCTCAACATGTTCAAGAAATCAAAGCTAGGAGGAAAATGGAGACAAGCTACATGGTAGGTGAAGGTAATTGAATTATTTTAATCATTTCATAGTTACTTTGCATTCTTCACTGTGTTTGCATTAGATAGATTCATTGGCTTTTATAGTTAATTTATCATTTCTAGTTGTTAGAAATCTAATTTTCATACATTTTTAGCGCTAGAAGGAGGGCCTAACCGGGCTTTTCACTTTCAATTTTTAGTTTTCCATGTCAGGTTTTTCTACAGGTTATTTCTGCGCATTTGTCCACAATTCCTACACATCTGTTCATTTCTGCTGTGCATCCATTTTCTCCCATTTGGTTTTTCTTCTCTGTCATATTTTTTGCGCATTCATTCAACTATCTCATGCATATATCCATTTTCACTGTGCATCCATAGTAACTGTGCATACATACCACCAGATTGCACATTCATTAAACTATTTCACACATACATAATTCTTGCGCATACATCCATACTTGCTGCGCATTTATAACACTGTTATGCACATTTATCAGTTTCTATAGAAAAAATTAGTTTTCTGTTAGATTTGTTTTTAGCTAACATTTTGACAAGTGTCTGTTTGTTCTGGTAGTATTTTTACGCTATTTTGCAGGATGTAATTGTGAAGACCCCATTGGTAAAAAAAAATAAAATAAAATTTCTAACAGTTTGATTGTAGATTGCCAAGGGGTTTGCAAAATAAACTATAATCTCATTTGGGGTTAAAATATGACATGTTTTTATTTTGTGTGTTTTCCTTAGCATAGATTCAAGTGTCTGTTGTTTTTTGGCTTAATTGCATATTTGTAATCCCAAAATTATAACAACGTATCCTCTCCCCTCGCCATTTGTGGACCTTGGGTGGAAGAGAAACTGTTATAATTTTTAGAGGGTGGTCTTTGATGGGAAAAGAGGTACTCACCCCAAGGAATGACCCAACCGGTAATAGGCTAAAGCCAGGCCCTTCCAAACTGGTATATAAAAAATGCTAGTGTGATTAGTCTCACATTAGACAGGTGTGAATTCATTGTGGCAACCAAAATCTCCTCCACTACCCCAGTGGTGCGTTAAAGTCCTACTTAGTAGAGGTGAAAGCCTTGCTTTGAAAGGATTGGGAGAGCCCCCTTAATTGGGAAAATGACTTGATCACAACCACCTGAACGGATGTCCTTACTACAAACTTTTGTTTAGTGGCCAAAAAACTTCTATCTGCTGGCTCAAGGAGTCACCCAAGCTCGTGAAGACACCCCACATTACTCACGGTTCATAGTAGAGATAGCAGTTCTTTGGGAAGTAATGACCCATTGAATTCAGAACTTGGTGTGCCTAAGAAGTGAGTGCACTGTAAGGAGGAGCCCGTGCCTCCAAGTTCCTAGGTTGTCCATTGTGGATTTGCGTGGGTAGATTTTATTATCCTAGTGGGGATTCAGCAGATATCGTTCTTGCCAACCTTAGGATTGTAAGCGTGTTTGTGCATTCATACTAGATTAAATTAGATTAAAATCATCTTTGTCTTGTGTGTGTGTGTTTATGCATTTTTACTTTGCCAAAAACTAGAAAATATCAGAAAACAAAAAAAAATATTTCCAAATCATCAAACCAGCAAAATCATCAAAAATTTGACAACCTGTGCATACATCAAATCTTGTTGCGCATACGATCTATGTTACTATGCATTTACATTTATCAGATCACATCTATCAAAATTTGTTGCGCATTTGTTTCATTTTATTGCACATATATCACACTGTCATGTGCATTTGTTGTTGCGCATTTACAATAGAGAGCATTCCCACAAGCTTTTGGAATTTCAAAATCACTTTTTTAGATACCCATTTTTGTCCTTAGTAAGATTCTGGAAAAATAGTCGAGTTACATAGACCTCTGATTTCTAATTTGACCACTTTCATCACTTTTCATCATCATTCCTTCATCAAGAGTCAACAAATCACTTTCTTCCAATTTTAAGATTCTCAGTGTGGTGTTGAAAATTTACCTTATCTATCAGACTTTGATCTTGGTGAGCTTATCATATCAGGGTATATCATCCTTAACCATCAAGCTTTCTTAGATTATTGTTTCTTGACACCAATTTTTAGTACGTACCATATCTTTTCTACCAATCATTCTCCAAATCTTCTATCAAAAATCTTTCATCCCACAATCAATTTCATCCATTTTATGGTTCAAACTCGATCTCAGAAACTCAAACAACCTATTAATCCAGAATCCCTAGACAAAATGGAAGGCAATAATAGCAATGAAGAGAATCCTTGGCCCAAAGAACCTCTTAAGAAAACTCATCCTCTCACATTTGATGACGAATCTACTGATGAGGAACTTAGGGATGCTGCACAAGATCCTAAATTTTTACAAGTCATGGAATGAATCATAGGCTTGGATAAAGAGATGTATTTCCTCATGCTTTCTAAACAAGGAGCTAAGTTACCAAGTGATTTTGATGTTACCTATCTTAGAGAACCAACTCATATGAAAAATCAAGATATCCTTAAAGGTTCTCAAGATCCTCATGGAGCAAAGGAAATCAATCAACAATCCAATGCTTCTCAAATCAATCAACAATCCAATGCTTCTCAGATCAATCAACAATCCAATGCGTCCCATAGTGATCAACAACAAAATGTTTTTCAAAATAATCAGCAATCCAATGATCCTCAACATACTCAACAGCATAATGTTTCCCAAAACATGCAAGGAAGCACATTATCCTTGGATCCTATCCTACAACAAATCCAAATGCTTCAACAACAAATCCATGACATCCAAACTGAATCATCAACAAAGAAGTATTCCTTGGATGATATATGTCCTTATCCTTTTGATAAGAATTTAGCAATGATTCCATTCCCTCCTCATTTTGAGGTACCAAAATTTGACAAATACAAAGGGAATTCGGATCCACAAGGCCATATTCGTGAGTTTTGTGCTGCTTGTATTGAAGTCACTCATAATGACACTTATCTTATGTGACTATTTCCACCAAATTTAGGAGGACAAGCCATGGAATGGTTCTCCAAACTTCCCCCCAGCATCAAATCTTTCAATGAGCTTCTTGACAAATTTGTGACTCATTATTCATATAACATCAAACATGAGGTCACTATGCTTGATCTTTGCAATGCACATCAAAAGAATGGAGAATCTTTCCTTACTTTTTTTGCAAAGATGGCGTCAATTGTTTTCTAAATATCCACGAATGATTCCTGAACAAGAAAAGATGGATATTTTTATGCATAACCTTACACCAGAAATGAGTTATAGGTTACAATTGCAATGTCCACCAAATTTCAATAAGCTCATAGAAAATGGTATCAAGATTGAGGAAGCCATTGTCCAAAAAGGTGAGATAAAACTTTATTCCAAAGACAATGTTGGATCCTCAAATTTGAATTCCAACGCTTATAATTCCAATTCCAACAATGACAAATTGAAATATTGGAATAAAAACAAAAACATTGTCAATGACAAAATTGTTGATAATCATAATGTCCAACCGACAAAACCTCTTCTAAATCTCACAAGTACGACCAACGCTACTCAAGCTACATACAACAATCAGTCAGAAAATCAAAATACCACCAAGGATTCACCTAAACCAAGATTGCCTTTTATCTCACCTTAAAGAAACTTTACTCCTTTAGGGGAATCTCTCGAATCAGCATTACAAAAGTTAATCACCAAGAAACTCATCACGCTTCCTGAACCGAAAGATTATGAACCTAGAGTGAAGCCTTCTTGGTGGAATGGAAATGATTATTGTGAATTCCACAAAGGAAAAGGACATATAACCAATGAATTCCAAAGGCTTAAAAATGTGATCCAAGACTTAATCAAAAGTGGTGAAATTAGTGTTGACGGACATGTCTCAAATGAATCACATACGGCCTTCAAAGATCCACTTCCTGAGCATGAAAAGGGAGGTTCTTCCAATAATAATGGTGACAACCAAGCCAATTATAATAACACACCCTATAGATATGTTGGTAACATTTTTGACCATCATCCTTCTGCATATTATGCCAATGTCATTGCCATAAAGGGAAAATCAGAGAGTCAACCAATCCATACTACTACTCGTGCTCAAGCCAAGGTTACTCTCCAAGAAGTCTAGTCTAAACCAAGCACTACTTAGAACAAGTCCGTTTATGTCCCAAAGTCCATACCCAATACTTCAAACTAGTATAATCTTTTGGAATAGCTCAAAAAGACATCGGCCCAGATATCCATCTTAGAGATTTTGCATCTTTCTCCATCTCACAAAGATATCCTTGAAAAAGATCTCTTAGAGACCCAGGTTCCAACAACTCTAGATCCTAATCAATTTCAAGCTATGGTGGGCCATTTAACAACTCCACACTATTTGTCCTTTACTGAAAATGATGATTTAGCCATTACCCAACCTCATAATGCTCCTTTACATATCGAATTCCTTGTCTAGAATCACAAGATTAAAAGAGTATTAATAGATGGGGGAGCTGGTTTGAATATCTACACGTTAAAGTTAGTCCTTGCATTGGGATTTTCTGAGAATGTCATTGATCCAAAAAAGAAAATCATAATAAAAGCCTATGATGAGGAAGAGAGATCATCCAAGGGGTCTGTTGTTCTTCCAATTAGAATTGGTCCTATTGTTAAAGATGTATCTTGTCAAGTTTTGGACATGGATCTTGCTTATAATATTCTTTTGGGAAGACCATGGATTCATTCCATGCAAGCTGTGCCATCAACTTATCATCAATGTATAAAATTTTGTCACAATGGTCAGGAGATCACTATCAAAGGAGATTCTAATCCTTTTCATTATTGTAGTAATGTGAAGATTTCTGATTCTTTGGTTCCCAATAATCATACTGGATCTTCTGCAACTACACCTGGTGACCCTAGTAATATAGCATCAACTTCTAAATCAGATGGGATCAAGATAGATATCAAAGAAAGAAGTATGGGAGAATATACTTTAGGTCAAGCTCTTTGTATCACTGAGTTACCTTTATCTCCCAAATCATATGGTAGGTCTTTGATCATTAAACAACAATCAGAACCCCCTTACACACTTGTTTATAACACATTTATAAGTGGGGGCACAATATCCAAAGCGGCAGCTGAGCGTAATGCAAATTATTGGCTTAAGACATAGAAGATTGAAGAGGATACTAAACATGAATATATATCACCTGATGTCTATGGAAAAGGGTATACTTTGTTACAAAAGATGGGATATCAAGGTACTGGACCTCTAGGGTTACAAAGAGAAGGTGTTATAAAACCAATTTTGCAAAATCTCAATTATCAAAGAGACACTACATGATTAGGATATAAAGGAGAAGGACCACAAGAACCAAAAGGAAAAGAAAAAATACCACCTTTTCATGAGACATCTAAAGCTCCTGCCTTACAATTAAGAAAGCATGGTATGTATGTAGATCCAAAGAAACAAAGGATAATGATGATTCTGATTCTAATGATTATGAATGGGATTCCTTATCTGATGGTACTAAAGAAATAGGAGTCAATGTTGTCCATCAATATAGTAATGATTACCATGAAGGTGAGAGTTCAATGAGTGACTCACTAGGATTGGTCCCACGTAATACTACTCATGTTGATCATGAGGGAAGTGAGCGTTATCTTGTGACAGATGATTTGGATGAGAGTATGGAAATAGACCTCGCTGATACTATCATAAACCTTGACAACTTTTCCATCAATACCATCTCTTCTTTTGAAACCGACCCAAATGATCCAATGCCCCTTGTCCATCTCGACCTTATTGATTGGGATTCTCCCGATCACCCAAAACTTGATGTCTTCCATAATGATGATGTGATCATTGACTATCTTGGTATCAGGGATCATTTACCACCAAGGGATCACAAGTTAGGATTTTCGATAGAACTCAATGACATGGCCTATTTTGGAGAGAGTGCCAATCCTTTCAGTCATAAAAATATAAAAATAATCAGTAGATCTAATGGTGAAAACCACTCAGTGGCAGTATTAGATCCAAAAATAGTAAAAATAAAAGATGCATCTGATGGTGAAAACCTCTCTGAGGCACTTGAAAATGGAAGGATTGACACTCTTCCCAACTATCTAGATCGAGAGCAATCTGCCATTCTTATAGAGCCAACAGTACCACTTAACATTGGAACAGAGGAGTCTCCACGCATCCTCAAAGTAGCAGCATCTTTGATAGAATCAGAGAAAGAAGCTTTTGCAAAATTCTTTAGAAAAAGACAAATCAACTTTGCTTGGTCCTATGTTGATATGCTTGGTTTGGACCCCAATCTCATTATGCATCATCCATCTATCAAACTAGGTGTAAAACCAGTTAAGCAAAAACTCTGCAAAATGCATCCTCACATTGCTCTAATGGTGAAAGTAGAATTGAAGAAGCTCCTAGATGTTGGATTCATTCAGGCTATTGATTATGCTGAGTGGATTTCAAATATTGTTTCGGTTTCAAAACCAGACAAGTCTATCAGGATTTGTATTGATTTTTGAGATCTTAATAAAGCTTGTCCAAAAGATGACTTCCCTTTGCCAAATATTGATATGATTCTTGACCTAACAGCTGGGCATGAGATGTTATCATTAATGGATGGATTTTATGGCTATAACCAAATCAAGATTATGCTAGAAGACCAGGAAAAAACTACTTTTACTTGTCCATGGGGTACATATTGCTGGAATGTAATGCCATTTGGCCTCAAAAATGCTGGAGCAACTTACCAAAGAGCCATGACCACGATCTTCCATGACATGATGCATACCATCATGGAAGATTATGTTGATGACATTTTAGCAAAATCCAAAGATAGAGCTGGTCATTTGAGAGTATTAGATAGAATATTCACCCAGATGGAAAAATATTAGATTCGACTCAATCCAAAGAAATGTGCATTCGGGGTCACATCTGGCAAATTGTTAGGGTACATTATGTTAGCTAAAGGAATCAAAGTAGATCTAGAAAAGGTTAAAGCAATATTGGAGATGGCTTCCCCCACTAACATCAGTCAGCTAAGATCTTTACAGGGGCATCTACAATCCATTCGAAGATTTGTTTCTCAACTAGGAGATCGCAGTCATCCCTTTCAACATTTGCTACATAATAATATTTTATTCCAATGGGATGATAAGTGTGAGGAAGCTTTTAACAAAATCAAGCAGTATCTAGCAAATCCTCCAACTTTGATGTCACCAATTCTAGGCAAGCCACTCTTTCTCTACATTTCATTTATGACAGCCTCGCTAGGTGCTCTTCTCGCTCAGCAAGATCATGAAGGAAAAGAAAAATCCATCTACTACATCAGTCACACTCTAGTGGGATATGAGTTAAACTATTCCCCTATTGAAAGATCATGTCCAGTTGTTGTCTTTTCTTCACAGAAGTGGTGACATTACATGTTGTCACATTCTACTCAGCTTATTGCAAAAATTGATCATTTAAAGTATTTGTTAAGCAAGACTGCATTGACTGGCAAGCTGTCTAAGTGGGTCATGCTACTTAGTGAGTTTGATATTGAATATGTAGACATGAAGGATATCAAAGGTCAAGTGATCGCATATCAACTAGCTGATGCTCCATTAACAGATGACCAACCTATACACATAGAGTTCCCTGATGATCATATCTTAGCTTTATCTACACAAACATGGAAATTATACTTTGATGGCTCATACACTCAATAGGGTTCATGAGTTGGTATACTTTTTATCATGCCACAAGGATACACTATTCTAAAATCTTTCAAGTTGTTATTTCCTTGCACCAATAATGTAGCAAAATCTGAGGCTTTGCTGATTGGGTTAAAAATGGCTTTACAATGGAACGTATCTAAAATAAATGTCTACGGTGATTCTCAGCTAATTGTTAACCAGGTTAATGATGATTACCAGACCAAAGATGATAAGTTATTTCCATATAAATGTATGGTTGATGACTTTAAAAATTATTTCTCTGTCATCACTTTTGAGCAGATTCCTTGGCATGAAAACAAGGCTACTGATGCCATGGCAATGATTTCTTCTTTATTTGATATAGAAGATACCATGACCTGTTTTGAGTTCTTGGTGGAATCCCTGACTTGTCCTACATATGATGACCCTGATATGAGCATTATATGTCATCTGATTGGACATGACTCACCAACCTATGGAAAGATCTATTCTTACCTCAAAGATAACACTTTACCTCCTGACCTATCCCACAATCAAAAATGAACTTTTCTCTGCCAAACCTCCCATTGTATCTTAATATCTGACACCCTTTATCGGCGAGGTTTTGACAGTACTCTCCTGCAATGTCTCAAACATGATGAAGTTCAAATTTCCTTACGTGATGTACATGAAGGTATTTGTGGGACACATTCAAGTGGTCCCTCTTTGGCTAAGAAACTCATGCGTATGGGTTATTATTGTCCTATGATGGAAGCAGACTCCTTTCATTTTGCTAGGGCATGCAAGAAATGTCAGATACATGGAAACCTTATCCATGCTCTAGCACAAGAGTTACATCCTTTTACAACTACTTTGTCATTCAGTCGGTGGGGACTCAACCTTGTGGACACTATCAATCCTCCATCTTCCAATGGCCACAAATGGATTCTCACTGCCACAGAATACTTCACTAAGTGGATTGAGGCTGTTCCATTAATTACCACCATAGGGAAACAAATCTCCATGTTTATCTTAAACTATATCATTTGTAGATATGGTATACCTATGTATCTTATCACTGATCATGGGAAACAATTTCAAAACCAAGACATGGATGACTTGTGCACTAAATTCCACATCACCCACAACTATTCCCCAATCTACTATCCTCAAGGAAATGGCCAAGCTGAGGCGTCAAATGAAACAATTGTTAAAATCCTACAAAAGACTATCAATGACGCTGGCTATGACTAGCATCTCCAACTTAATCCAACCTTATGGGCTTATTTCACCTCCATCTGTACTCCTACTAGAGCCACTCCATACTCCCTTGTTTATGGATCTGAAGTAGTCTTGCCCCTCGAGGTTGAGTTGCCTTCACTTCATGTTACTCTTAAAGATTTAATTCTTGATGAAGAGTATAGAGTTGCACGCTTGACTGAATTGGAACTCTTGGATGAATGCCATCAGCGCACCTATGATCATTTGAAATTTTATCAACAGCATCTATCCGGTCAGTACAACAGCAAGGTAAAGATCAAAGACTTTCAGTTGGGTGACTTAGTCCTTCGAGAAAATCCAAAAAATCAACAGCACCATGAAAAGAAGGGCAAGTTTGAACCTAATTGGTTAGGACCTTTTGTGATTACAGCAGTCTATGGTTCTGGAGCTTATCAGTTATCTACATCTGAAGGGGATTCCTTGGATGAACCTCTTAATAGTATCCATCTCAAGAAGTTCTATCCCTGAAATCTCAATGCAAGGGGCATGTATATAGTCTGTATATATATATTTTGTAAATAAAATAATCAAAAATACAAAAAAATTGTAAAATCAAAAGAAAAACTGCAATAAAAGCATATGGTGAAAACCTAGAAACAGGCGCTATGTGTGACAAGTTTTGCTCCTCTATCTATTAGGATTCTTTTAGTGTGTCCGTTCATTGTATATATCCAAAATAAAATATTTATTCAATCCTTGTCCCCACCATGTATATATCATAATAAAATAGCCAGTTCGTCCACCATCCATTGTATCTATTTGTAATAAAATCCCATCATAGCTTGATCTTTTGTCATGGTCTTCATCCTAGTCTTGTTGTGTCTTTCTTCACCCATAATAAGTCAGTCCATCACCTAGCTAGGGACATGTCCTCGACCTAGTTTGGGAAGTGGATCTATGATAGTCATGACTCTTAGAGGACATAATGGAGTTATCTTCATTAGGCAAGGCAAACATAATCAAATGTTCTTTCACAATGGTATCTTCATGCTGAACCAGAATCTATGATCTATCTTTTGAATTGTGACTACTTATCTATACATCTTGACTATACATCATCACTTGAATTGATCAACATATCCTAAATCAATCTTTTTTTGGCAAAATAAATGTATATTCATGGCAGGCATGTTATAATGATTTTTTTTATATAGCTTATGTATTCATATCTAGATTTCATTGTTATGATGTTTCCTATGCTATTTCGGGATATCTTTGACATGAGTTTGAAATTCTCATATGTCATTGATTAGAATAGCCGGGATGGGGATATCTAGATTTCATTGTTATCATGTTTCCTATGCTATTCCGGGATATCTTTGACATGAGTTTGAAACTCTCATATGTCATTGATTAGAATAGCCAGGATGGGGATATCTAGATTTCATTGTTATCATGTTTCCTATGCCATTCCGGGATATCTTTGACATGAGTTTGAAACTCTCATATGTCATTGATTAGAATAGCCAGGATGGGGCATGATATTTTCGTTGATTGCTGTTTGTGGGGTATTTTCTGATGAAATCGAAGGAACAAGTAATTGGGGTGTCTGTGTATAAGTTCCTTCATCCATTTCATAGTATGGACAACATACAAATCATGTTGTTCAAACAAATGCTATTTATGGTGATACGCCATCACATACCTCGACTCCAAATATTTGTTCCCTGATGGAGGGGGGGAATATTCCTTGTCTATTATGCAAATGAAACTCAGGTCATCTCAGTTCAATTATACCTAGATGCTTGTCAAGTTTGCAATATTAAACTCCATGCAAAAAAGTGCTTAGGTCATCCTGGTTTAATTATACCATGATGCTTGCATTTTCTTGCAACATAACAAGCTCAATGATGAAACTCAAGTTCCAGTTATTATGAAGTTCTAAGATGTTACCTAAAGTTGTGGAGATACATTCATTTCATATTGCATTTCATTAAAATAGTTCATGAAATACATATCAGTGCTCCTTTTATAGAGATTTATAGGGTACCTTTCTTATTAGGTTATATGTTCTCTTTAGTCTATTCTTCTGGTGTCAGATACATTGTTATTTAAGTTGAGGACATTTGGAAAACCAAACATATTATGATTTTTTGCATTTAACACTTAAATCATTTAAAAATATATGTTATCTTCATTAGGAGTGTTCATTTATATATAATTTGATCATTTATTATAGCTATCGTTTCATCTCATTTTCTTTTATCATGTTATCAATTATTACATTCAATCATCTTAGGTACATTATCATTTATTAGATTTGATATCATTTGCATTATATCATTCATTTATTATACATTATCATTCATTTACATCATTTATTTATTATCCATTATCCACATTGTTCATCACAACATTGCATTGATAATCACATAGCATTAGTAAACACATTTAAGACATGCATTTATATCACCATCATATGATTATTAACCATTAAGCATCAACAATATCAAATCAAAATATAAATCATTTTACATTCTAAGACATACATTTTATGCATCTTAAAGTAAATCATCACATCCTGCATATGTCAGTATGCACATGTATATAAATCATCAAAGAAAATCATGATAGAACTGCATCACTACATATATAGATTCAATCATATAGCATCCATCATATAAAATCCATAAAACAACAAAAAGATCCAAATGTCCAATGATATAAATCACTAACAATGTGTCCATAGTCAGTGTCCATCAAGTCAAAATATAATGATACAATGAATCATAATGGTACAATAGTATATACAATGCTCTCTCAACATCTATGAACCACTGCCTCCAGACTCTGTCTATTACTATCTACGGGATGCAATGTGGCCCTGTTCTGCTGCACTCCCTGATGCTGAGGATCCACCCTCACCTCCTAAACCTTTCGGTGCTCTCAGAGGGCATGATGACATGCCCTCTACACTAGCTGGTGCTCCTCTATCATGCACTACAGTACTCATCCCCACTGAGCTCTCCCTATAACTCCCGATCCACTGATCTCTCGATATTGCCTATCTATATGCCTCTCGCTAGTAGGATATCTCCTTCCTGGCATGTATCACAGATCTCATGATATCCCCATGGGGACCTAGGTCCTCTGTCCTCTGTAACTCATCTAATAACATCTTAGACTCCCCAAGTCTCTCAATCACTGCATCCCACTCATGTCTCAGGACATCCATTTGGCGCTCTAGCCTCCCAATCTATCTCTCTAGACCTAGCACCCACTCTGCCTGTACCTATGTAACTGCTATTCTAACTAGTAGTGCATTAATATCTAGCTCCTCCTCCGTTGCATCCCTCTGTAAATAGGGATCTTGTCCCCTGATGTCCATGTGTGCCTGCTCATCCTGTGCCTATACATTTGACATCTTAGTGTCAGCCGCATCCTATACACCACCCTATACCACACCAACCTGGGCTAATAGAATGTCTACGTCATCCTATGCCTGCCCCGCCTATCTCTATACCTATACTTATGGCACCTATGCCTGTCCTCGTGTAGCTGCTCCCTATACTGTAGTAACTAGTATCTATACCTGAGAAACTGGTACCTATAAGGGAGCTCCTATAGCTGGCTATGCTGGCTATACTGGAGGTTGTCTTCGTCCCTATCCTCTCTATCTCACTCCACCTCCCCTCATCCATGGGCCAACTCTCTCACCTCTCCCTCCATCTCAGCCACCTCCATCTCCATCTCCACCTCCTCCATCTCCTCCTCTCCCTCATCCCCTCCTATCTTGTCCTCACCACCTTCCCTAACGTTTGTCTACGGGATCTCTCTCTGGAGGTCTCGCTGCTAGATTTGTGATGTGTGGTACAGAATGATCTCTCAAAAACTGCTCCAAATTCACTGTCATCCTAGGATCAACAACTGTCTACCTCATAGACCATGCCTGGAATGGTGCATCCAACAAATCCTACTGAGAAACATCAAATGATGCCACAGGCCCCCAATCTCATCTCTCTTGATGTGTCTATGCAAACTCGGTCACTCCCTAGGGCATACCTTGTATCCTGCCAAACTATTGTAGAACCTAGCTAACCAGCTATCTCTCAATAATAAAGGGCATCCACCCTATCAACCATCGTGACTCAAAATAGAATCCCAGCTGCCGCTCATCATCCCATGGCTCACACCCTAGGTAGGGTCTCCATGTCACTATGTCCAATGTATCAAACATGTACCACCAAAACTCTAAATGTTACAGTTTTGCCTGAGACAAAACTGAGGAGTACAAATGAATATAGGGCTACCCTACACCCCAAAATCTAATCACCAATGGTCTAGTCACTGCAATATGCTCCCATGCCCAAACATGGAGTAGTGTCACCCCTACTGATAGAGATGCACCCCTGTGGTACACCCCCTGATGTAAATCATGATATAGGTGTGCTAATAAACACACCCCCAAGCAAATTGGGTCCCCTCCATCATCCGCTGTAATGTGCAGCCCCATCCAACTACAAATCTGTGTGACCTCCGATCAGGGCATACGAATCCCCCAATCACTCCTGCTAGAACCACTGGAAGAGGGTCATACAAGTTGACCATATCCTCCCAACTAATCTCTCCATCATCTATATCCTCATCCCCAAAGATGGCTCTGCACTCTGTGACTCTGCCGTGCCAATCATACTGCACTAACTCTCCTATGATGGCAAGCCGGAGGATGTGATATACATCCTCTAGTGTCACTATCATCTCCCCTATCGGAAGATGGAAAGTACTTGTCTCTGAGTGCCATCTCTCAGCTAATGCGGTCATCATGCTCAGATTCACCCAAATCTCGGGTGTGTAAATCACATAGTAAAGTCTTGATGCTCCAATCAACAGTCTCTCTATCTCTGACAATGCTGGTCTTAGATTCTGTGTGATGGGATATCTCTCCCGTGATATCAGAACATCTGTGATATCCTCCTATTCAAGTCAACAACAATCAACCTATCAGATTTCAATAAATTGGTCTATCAATCTATCTATGCTATCATATCAATTTCAAACATGTTTATCACGTGTTTCAATAGATGATTCTATCAATTGTCTATTTCAGACTAGCTAACTAGTGAACATGCTACAATGTTACCAATCTTTATCAAATCAATCACAATCAACCGTTGATAGATCAAATCAGCTTATCAACATCTAGTTTGACCTAATTGACTATCTCTTTTCACTACATTCTATCACTTCCCATATATGCGCTGCATTGAAACATGCATGTGCAACTTTCTTTCACATTTGCATAGGTTTTTATCGATGCGCAGTCTTTTTCCACATTTGCACAACATTTCCTGACATTTGCGCAACTTTAAACATATGCGCTATTTTATTTACCATTTGCGTAGCTTTTCATAACACATGTACAGTAAGTACCTATACGCACTTTTATTTCATGCTTGTGCAACACTACCATTATCCTAGTATGAATGCACAATTATCCTTACTGAATGCATAGAAAATTTAAATTTTTGTGCAAATGTCACAAGTTGCTGTGCATTGATGCGCTGAAACTGCGCATTCATCCTCTGCCTAGAAAACTAAAAATTTTCTAATCTAATTCTACCATTTTCTCTACCTTAAACATGATAAAATTCTACATTAACATACATGAAATCATGGAATTACAAAGTAGGATCGAGTCACCTACTGGTTCACCCGAATCGGGTGGTCGCTGGAAGCATCTGACTCTCTTGAAGTGGTGATCTGACAAGGGGAATGGCATCCTGATGGCTCTGCTCTTCTCTCTCTCACACTCTAATCTCCAAGTGACAAGAGTTCACAATGAGCCTATTGTGGACCCCTTAGCCCTATTTATAGCCTAGGACCTGATGTGCTTGGTGTGTGGACCCTATCTCCCATTTTTCTTCTATTCCACCCTATTTTCCTCCATATTTTCTACTGTTCTTTCGTGAGATTGATTGTACAAACCCAAAAACAAAAAAAACAAAAATCCAATAAAACTTCACATAATTTTTTTTTGTCAATCAATCTCTTGAGGGGGCACGCATAGGTCATCTGAGACATTGTCTGGGGCAGGGGCAAGAATGCTTGAAATTTTCTTTAAAACAATGTGATACACATTATTTCAAAGAGGGGCAAAATATATACACTTAAAAATGGTTTCATTTATTAATTAAATATTTATTATTTCATTACTATTGACTTGATAGATTAATTAAATATTTATTATTTAATTAATATTTATTTCTTCTATTTATTAAGTAAATTATTCAATTTATTTAATAAATTCACTATAGTCTAATTCTATATCCTAAGTCTTCTAAATAGTCTATTAAAGTGATTTAATTAAATTCACAATCACCTAAATATGACTAAGTCTCCTAGTCCACTTCATCCACCTAGTCACCTGACACATCACCTTGGCTAAGATAAATAATTATTATTAATTATTTATTCATATTTATCCTCAACCACACATGTCCTATTTTTAAGGGCTATGTGGCCTCATAGGACTTGGTCTCATGACCACATGTCCTCTCAACAACCAAGTCAAGAGACATTCCCTATTCCTAAGGGGCTTCTCAAGCCACCTCTAAGGGTCAAGGATGACTCATAGGACACTTGAGCAAAGAGTCCTCATGAGGAAAAGGTCTCTCCCTCTTTCTCTCTTTGGTCTTTGTGAGACAATTGACATGTGTCTTTCCCTTCCACCTTCTTCTCCTCCATGTCAATATGAGAGGAACATCATCCCTATTCTTCCTCTCACATTCCAACTACATCTCCCTTTCTCTCAACTCCTTCAACCAAGTCAATCCTAGCCCTAGGATTTTCCACCTTTCATTCTCAACCGTAGGATTCTACCACCTAGGCCTAGATCCTCCAAAACTCTATAAAAGGAGCCTCATTTCCCATTTGAAAGCTAAGAGGTATTTTTGATAACAAGCATTCAAGCATTCAAGCAATAAAGCATTCAAGAAACCAAGAATTTCAATTTGCATTTCATCCATTAGTTTGCATAAGCTATTGTGCACACAATTTCATTCAATCTCCACACTTTGGTAGCATCTTGGGAGAAGGCTTCATATTGGAAATCTAAGAGCTCAACATCTTCAAGAAATCAAAGCTAGGAGGACAATGGAGACAAGCTACATGGTAGGTGAAGGTAATTGAATTATTTTAATCATTTCATAGTTACTTTGCATTCTTCATTGTGTTTGCATTAGATAGATTCATTGGCTTTTATAGTTAATTTATCATTTCTACTTGTTAGACATCTAATTTGCATACACTCCTTTAAGTTTTTCTTTAGTTTTTTTACTTTTGTTATATCCATGATCTCCTCAAGTGGTTAACTTCTCTTAGAGGAACAAATCCTGTAAACAAATTGTTAAGAATGGGAACACTGAGAGGGTGGGGGTGAATTAGTGTTCTATAATTAATGTTTTTCTACTTTCTTGAAACTTAGCCCAATTACTTAATTATTGAAATGAATAGCAAAGAAAATGAAAAAATCAACCATAACACATAACACAAGATATGTTTATAGGAAGACCTTGGCTAGAGGAAAACCCCGGTGTGAATTAGTACACATGAATAAATGTACATAGTATTATGAACTTGTTAGAGTTCCTTTTCCCTGTAAGGAGCAATCATTACAATGCTGAGTATAATGACTATGTTAGGAGACTTGAAGAATAAAACTCTGTTAGGAGTGGATGGCTCACTGCCAGAGCTCACTACCCATAAAAGAAGGCTACAACCTCCTAGTTATCAGATACACCCAATATCAAGAAGGGTGAACTGTTGCTTTGACATTGCTATCTGATCAATTACTTTTTTGCATTGATGCTCTAACCTCTTCTAGAGCTTATCTCATACTGAATCAATTTGCATACTTCTTCTCTTCTATATATTCTATATTTTTCTTTCTCATACTCATGCTTTTTCAAATACATAAGCACATGTCATATATATACATGTTGAATGGGTGCAACTAAAACTAAATATTGTGTCATTCTAAAACCTAATACATACAATGATTCCAATAGAATTAGCTCAAGCATGTTTACATACAATTATAATAACATGTTTACATCACTATTAAAATATGTGCATATCCTTTACAAAACAAAATGATACATGCTAAACAAGAAATTCCTATCAGTTGCATGCTCTCTTTTTCTCTACTGTTGAACTGCCAATGTCACTTAGACTTCTTGTAACTTCTTGATACTATCATATTTGATCATGCATTCTTAGACTTAGCATAATAACATACTCAAAATCTTATATCCATGGGTGCATAGCATAACACAATCATACACACATGCACTGATGCTCTGATCATCTGGCACTTCAGTGTCTACCTTGTCTTGTATACTTAGTTGAAATATGATCTTCAAAGTTGTGCACTATCTATCATAATGTAATACCCTCTCCTATGGTGATACTTGGACTTTTTGATTTGGACATTCTATTATGATGGTTATAACTATAGATTTACATTTATGTTTTATGGATGATGATATGTTTATCAGATGATTAATATGCTCATTGATGGTTATCATTTATATGTTTATGAAATTAGAAAACCATCTATCTTTATATGTTTTATGGAGCTAACCCAAGGATTTTAATCTAACCATTATCATGATGTTTTATGTTTTATGGATAAGTGTTTGATGTGTCTTCATGACTCAGGATGAAGTTGTAGTTACTCACTTAGTTGAGGTCCACATGATGTATCGATCCTGGTCATCTATTTTCATATATTTGATTTGTATGAATATCCATATGGATATATGTATCTCTTCTTAGTGATGTAGGATTGCATGTACCAGGTATCATCTCCACCTGGCTTCACAGGTCTGAGCGATCCCTCAAAATCCTTGATCATTGTTGTTGTTATGGAGATATCACTAGGTTCCACGAAAGGGAACTCTACTTCTGATCCTTTTATCCTTAGATGGGGAGTTCCTGAGTCAGCCCCTTGTATGGATGATGTATTTTTGTTTTCTCTTATTTTTTTGGTTTTGTGGACCCTGAAGATGGTTTCTTGTGTTTTGCATTCGTTGAGAATTAGGTTTTGTGTATGGTGGCTCTAATTGTCTTTATAGTATGTTCAATTTTATTAGTAGATTATTGATGTGATTTTAATATCAATAATAATAAAGAATTATATGATATTATTTTATTCATAAAATGCCTATGGCGATAATAATAAAAAATGTTTGAATAATAGTGGCATATTTCACCTTATATATATCACTATTGTATTTCGTAAAGAATACCGATAAGTGTATGAATAAATGATATGTTTTATAATAATGATATTTATAATATTTAAATAAGGTGTCTTACTTATGGTATATGTACCATAAGCATATGGATGCACACATATACCTATGAATACGTATATATATTATTATATAATAAATTAATTAAATTGTGTTACTTTCATTTAAATAGAAATATGTTTGGTAAATTTTTTTTCCATGGTTATTAGGAAATTATTCCTAGAAATAGTATTAACTAGTTTTTCCACCCTTAAATTTAGGAGGCATAGATTTATAGTTCTATTAAATAAAATTTATGTATCCCTTCATGGGAATGGTTTTACAAACTATATTAATTAATTAATAACTATTATAGTTGGGATGGTTGCATCAGTTGGATTACCTATGCAACCACCTCATCCAATCTATATACAAGAAAGTTTTCATGTGTGAAAGGGTGTTGGATAGGAGTGGATCCGAAAAGAAAAGATAAAAAGATTAGTATGATGCTTATAGGAATATTGTATTTGTGAGGAGAGAAATTCATTATTCTCCGAGAGTGGCATTTGGTTGTTTCTGAAACAGGCTGGAGATTGCACCCAGGAGGATTTCAAGGAGTGTTGAAAGGGTTGAGAGGATTGGACTTGTCTTCATCAACTGAATCTCCGTAGGACTCCAAGTTGGAATTCAACCTGAGAGTTATCTCTTCTTTGTGATATGAAATGATGAATGTCTAGTTAAATGTTTCTCTGTATATTCATTGTTGATGTAAACTATAGAATGTTGTGTTATATATCATTGTGCCTGTATTAGTGATTTGAAGAGTAGGACCATGTCGAATGGATTTATTTCCTATATTGAGTGTATACAAATATTTATGCATTCATAAGAGTCTATAGAATCCTTAGTATTCTCCCTTTTTATCTCCTTACTTTTTAGAATATCCATGAGTGCTTCCAGAATTCAGAACTATTTTCAACCTTACTGGTCCATGTCGGTTTGTGCACCACATTTTTTGTCTAGATCTATAATAGATTTTTTAAGATAGATAGGATGGATTTATGAGCCATTTTTGAAGGGAAACTAGGAAATCTAAAATGGGTCATGCCTAAATTAGGCAACCATAGTACCCATAATGCTTAGTTTTACCCACAAGTCAGAGTTGACAGTAATTTTTTGTAGTTTTTGGCAGTCAGTTTACTGATGACCGAGCAAGTTAGTGGTGACTGAGCAAGTTAGTATTGACCGAGAAGTTTAGTGATGACCGAGAAAGTTAGTGGTAAGTGAGAAAGTTAGTATTCACCGAGCAATTTAGTGGTGGCCAAGAAAAGTAGTGTCAGCCGAGCAGATTAGTGTTAGCAGAGGGAAAACATGCTTTATATAATTATATTTACATACTTTTATTTCACATACTTTAATTTCTTCTAATTTAATTTATTCTTGTATAAAGGGTTTAGGTACCTTCTTAGATGATGGGAATAGGTTTCAAATTCATGGGAGTTAAGATACAATTTCTAATTTTGAGATTTCTTAAAAATTTAGACTTAGTTAAATTCCAGGCATATGGAATTTTGTATAAACTATATGGAAATTTTGTGTAAACTTGATATGTTATCATTTTTTGTTTGATGAAAATTATGTGGTTCATTTAGATGTCTTAATAGGATTAGGATGTGTGTAGGAAGTAGGGTTAGTGTTTAGGATTGTCCAAAGGATCACGACTATCCTAGGTCTCCTTAAACCACTCCTAATTTTCCTAAACTATCATATTCTTTTCTGTTCTTTGATGTAAGCTCTTAAAAGTGATTATGATGTTTTTTATTTCATGTATGATGATGTGTGGGTTAAGGGTAGAAAACCTAAGAACACTAAGTGAGTGGCTCTCAGTGCGGGGCCGAGGCCCTAAGTGGCTAGTACCAAGATAACCGACTGAAGAGTTATTTTAATAAGTGATAACTTAATCTAAACTTATGGGAATGGGTTCAAACATGTAAAAATATTAAATGTGCCTCACTCATGCCATTAGTGCTAGTAAAGGCTATGGATGGGAGTGGAAGAAGGTACCTATATGTAGGTACGATCGAATGGAACTTGTCTGTATGAAAGGCATTCAGTTCCGCATGTGCCTAATTAGGAACCAGGGCCCAAAGTGGCTAGTACTAGGACAACCCAAGGGGTGAGGGCTATGTGATGACACTCACTTAGGTTGTTTCTTAGAGTTTCTACCAAGCCTTAGAACCTTTGGGGAAAAGATTTGTACTTTGATCTTCTTTTCATTGTTATTTGGGAAAGGTTACCCAACCTTAGGTATGGGCTAGCTATTCCTTCTTTGTGGACCTTGGTGTGTATCTCCTAGCATGGGGGAGTAGGACTTTTGGTATCCACGTGGTTGGGTGGTAAATTTTTTATCAAGGTATCTTTTTCGGATGCAGTGCTTAAGGATTTGTACTTGCTTATGTTCCAATTTTCAAGGAAGAAGATTTGCATTTATCTTTCATGATGTAAATTTATTGTTACCTCCCAAGAGGAGATGAATGTAATATAATCATTAATATATTTCAAAATGATGTATTTGGAATGGGTAGACTTAGGAAAAAGGAAAAGGGAAAGCACAAACTTTATGTGTAAGATGTATGTTGGAAAAGAAAAGGATTTTGTAACATTTCAAGAAAAATTAGTATGTTTCTCATTATTGATTAAGTGAAAAGCTATTGAAAAAAAAATGTATTATTTTCAATGTATCAAATGTTTAGATGATTTTATTATATGGTATTAGTGCTTTAAATGCTATATTGTTCATAAAAGATACT
Source organism: Chamaecyparis obtusa (assembly GCA_027943335.1). Classification (NCBI taxonomy): domain Eukaryota; kingdom Viridiplantae; phylum Streptophyta; class Pinopsida; order Cupressales; family Cupressaceae; genus Chamaecyparis; species Chamaecyparis obtusa. Next base: position 113,097 of record BSBK01005734.1, read on the forward strand.
TAGGAATATAGATGGATTTAAAGGGAAAATTGAGATGGAACTACTTTATATTTCTTTATAAAGAATCTACAACTATTGTGATGTAGTCACTTAAGAAATAAATCAAGTTGTTAGTACACTATATTGACTTAATGTTTTGTACATTAAATGAAAAGGGAACCTTGGAGGAATCTATGTTATTCTATGTTTTATTTATTTGAATCTTTTTAAAGTTCAAAATTTTTCATAAATCATTGCTTAGGTTTTCTTTTACTAAGAGAATCTATGTTCTCTTCCCCGGTTCCCTTGCGGGGCATGACACATAACTTCATATGACTTTCGTGCCAAAATGACAACACAAAAATAGTCATATACTCTTAGTTAAGTTAACTTTCCCACATCTAGAACTTAGATTTGTCATATTTAAATATCATCTTGTCAATTCAGTATCAATATTTTTCCATTTGTCATCTTGTTGCTCTTGTTTTTCTTTTCACAACTCTAGGCAGCTCCTAAAGTATGACCTTTCCTACATGAATTTTTTAGATACTATGTGTATCACATTTTATGCAGTGCTCCCAACTTTAGTTAAGAAACATAATTAAGGGGAAGCAACCCTAATTTACCTATCAGATATTTGTGAGCATCCTTAGGTAAATAATTTGTGAATATGTCTTCTAATTATTCCTATGTGTTCACATTATCCATTCTCACTTCTTTTCCTTGTACCAATTCCCTCAAGTAATGATACTTGATAGCAATATGTTTGGTCTTTGTGTGCATCACTAGATTATTTGATATGTTGACAACACTTGTGTTATCACAATATATAACAACCGGTTCAGTGATCTCCACTTTCATACCTTTCAATAATTTCTTGATCCATATGATATTTGAACAATTCACTATAGCTACCACATACTCTGGTTCTACTGTAGATTGGGAAATGCAGTTTTGTTTCTTTCTTATCTAGGAGATTAAGCTTTGTCCAAGAAAGAAAGCTCCACCACTTGTACTTTTCCTATCATCAACTTTTCATGCCCAATCAACATTAGTGTAGACTCTCAATTAAAATTTCTCATTCTTCTTGTAGTATAATCCATACTCTTATGTTCCTTTCAGTTATCCCAGTACCCTCTTCACAACCATCATATGATTTTCCTTAGTATTGCTAGAGAATCTTTCCACAATCCCAACTATGAGAGCTATATCCGGTCTTCTATGGATAACATATTATAGCTTACCAATAATGGATATATACAAAGTTTATTGAATTTAATAGTATCATCAATCTTAGATAGTTTATGTCTAGTACCCATATGAGTACTCACTATCCTTTAATCCTCCATTCCAAAAAATTTGAGTATCTCTTTGATATATTTAGATTATGTAATAAAGATATATTTCTCCATCTAATGGACTTGTAAATCAACAAAGAATTTGATCTGAACAAACATAGACATCTCCAACTCAGTTTGCATTTCACTTGAAATGTTTTAACATAGGGCATCTTTTCCACCAAATATGATATCATCTACAAAAATTTCAGCCAACAAAATCCATTTACCTTCTTCAGCTTTCATGTATAGATTGTTGTTGTCATTTTTCCTTGCAAATCCAATCTTTATCAAGTAATTGTGAAGCTTCTCATACCATGCTTTGGGTTCTTTCTTCAATCCATACAACACCTTGTTTAGCTTGTAAACTATATTTTTCTTGTTTGGATCAATAAATCCATTAGGTTGTTTAATGTATACTTCTTCTTCTAATATGCCATTCAAAAATGCAAACTTGACATCCATTTGATATACCTTGAAATCTCTATAAGAATCATATGCAAGTAGAGTTCTCACTCCTTCTAATATTTGTATAGGGGAAAATGTTTCCCCAAAGTCTATTCCTTCTTCTCATGCATAACCCTTTCATACCAGTCTTGAATTATTTTTTGTGACTTGTCCATGTTCATTAAGATTGTTTCTGAATACCCATTTTGTTCCAATAAAATTCTTGTTTTCTAGTCTTCGAACTAGATTTGAGGTATCATTCTTTTCTATTTGATCTATTTCTTCATTCATATCCTGAATCGAGTCTTCATTTTCTAAAGCATCTTTCACTATCTTAGGCTCAAACTCACATAATAAACATGTAGGGTATTTCAACTTACATCAAGTCATGACTCCAGATTCCTTATCTACAATGATTTATTCAGGCTTATGATATCTTCTCACATACTGTGGTGATGTAGGTTCAGATTTCTTTTATCCTTAGTTTTCAAGTTCATCATAAAAGTTATCAAATTATGCTTTTGATTACTTGTCACCATCCTCCTGATGCTTGACATTTATTACCTATGACTCTACATCTAGTGTAGGTGTGTTACTTGCTTCTCCTACTTCCATATAGATAAAAGATCTATAATCTTTAGTTTATTTATTAGCTTCTTGTTTGAATTTTTGTCTACATATTCATCAACTCTCACATTTGTACTTTCTAAAATTTTGTTAGTGTTAAGATTCAAACACTTATAAGCTTTACTCTTAGTGGAATAGCCTAGGTATATGCCTTCATCACTCTTAGCATCAAACTTTCCATTTCTATTATGCTTCAGTATATAGCATTTAGTCCCAAAGATTCTAAAGTATTTCACATTAGGTTCATATCCATACCATAATTCATAAGGTGTAACATATGTGCCTTTCTTGATTTATACTTAGTTTAAGGTATAAAAAATTGTACTTACAACTTCTCTCTAGTATTTTTGTGTAACATTCTTCTCAATAATTAGTGTCCTTGCACAATCCATAATTGGCATGTTTTTGCTCTCATATATACCATTGTATGGAGGGGTTCTATGTGCAGACATGTGTCTCTTGATTCCTCTATCATTGAAGAATGGATTGAACTCATTTGATATAAATTCTCCATCTGGGTCAGATCTCAGACATTTGAGGCTTCTACCTATTTCCTTTTCAACCTTTGCCAAATACCACTTAAGAAACTGAAATGCATCAAATTTTTCTTTCAAAAACATTACAGTCATCATTATAGTGTAATCATCAACAAATAGAATAAACTACATAGCACCGCAATAACTTTGTACACCCATAGGTCCACAAAGGTTAGTATGAAGGAAATCCAAAATATTCTTAGAAGTAAATGTCTTGCTGTGAAACTAGGCTTTGTCATTTTTCCCAACCAACATTGTTTACACATCACATTATCAAGTTTCTTCAATCTCAACAAACCTCTAAATTTCTTCTTTTTACTAATACTCACTAGATTGTCAAAGTTAACATGACATAGCCTCTTATACCATAACCAAACATCATCAAATTGTGCAAACAAACATGTCTCTTTAGATAGATCTAGATAGAATAAATTACCTCTAATTTTTTCTCCACTTCTAATTAGTTCTGATGAAGGGTGCTCCCCTTACTACCATAAACTCACAATAGAAACAAAGAAACAACAACAATTTGCAAGAATAGAAAATGGTCTTCTTATTATCTCCAGAAGTGTCAAATTACAAATTTTAGAATTACAATATGCAAAGCCACATGGGCATTCCCCTTACAATATTTTTTAGGACAAAGCCTTGAATCATTACCTAGATCTACCCCAAACTGCCCTAGACAACACTACAGGCCTTCTTTATATAGGCAATTTCCACCACCCGACAAGGTTCCAAAATTTTAACCCTAAGGGCCGACCAAACTTATAATTATTTTATTTTTTATTTTATTACATCATAGTCAGCTCAAAATAACTTTTGAAATCCAAAAAAAATTTTTGAAGGAAAATTATTTTCCACCATTTTAGGTGACCCAACTTCTGAAGACTATAAGTCATCACCAGTTGACCCAATTGACTATTATGACCCCATTCTGGAAATGCCAAGAAGCACTCTATAGTGGCTGACTCATGCAAGCTCTAGTTAGCTAAAGTATTGACCCCATCTGGGGCCTCTAAAGACTTCAAAATTGAGTTCAAAGTTTTTTACCTTGCTACCAATACTAAAAATCTTCAATATCTTCAAAACTAGACCTAATCTAGCCATGAAACTTTATTGGCATGCTGATATGACTAAGATGAACCTCCACATGTTAAATCAAAACATTCTGAGATTGTATGACCAACTTAATTACTAAAAATAGCAAGTTTCTATAATTACCAACTTTGCACAAGATAACCCTTATTGAATACAAAAATAGAAATATTTTTGGGTGATGCAAGATTGATCTTACACCCAAGATGCTCCTACATCAGACACCCATCATAATTTGAGAAGTGACCCTATCATGACTTAGCTGTGAAGAGGAAAACTAAGATGGTTAACCTCCTCTTTTGTCAGCCATGATGAATCTTCAATAGGTAATCCTTTCCACTTGACCAGATATTCTTCATATGTCCTGTTCCTTGTGCTTCTACCAACACGACTATGCATCATATCCTCAATCTCTTTGGTATCTAAACTAGTTGTTGGAATACTCCACTGTGATGTTGTGATCTCATATTCAACACCTCCTTCATGATACTCTATCAGATCAAAATGTTAAACACTGGTAAAATATTTAGCTTAGTGTGAAATTCTACCTCATATCCATTTCCTAAATTGTGCTTCTTCTGTATCTTACATGGTCCAAACTTGTTCATTTTCAAGTTGTTATATGTGCCAACTAAAAATTGCTTCTTCCACAAATGAACCATGACTTCATCACCAACCTAAAATTCATTATGCCTCCTTTTCTCCATTTGCCTTAGCCTTATACTGTGCATTAATCTTGGTAATGTGCTTCCTCACCTCCTTATGGATGTTTTTCAAATGTTTTGCAAAATTTTCAACTTCAACACTACTTATTTCTCCTTTATCTATCTTTCTCAATTTAGATGCATTTCTGGGACTACTTTCATATACAATCTAGAATTGTGATTTACCAATACTCCTATTAACAAAATTATTGTATGCGAATTCCACCTCTGGTAAAATTAAATCCCATCCTATTGGCTTATCTCCAACCAAACATCTCAATAAATTTCCCAAAATCCTATTCACCACCTCTCTCTGTCCATCAATTTGTGGATGATGTGATGAACTAAACTTCAAATCTATCTTTAGCTTCTTCCATAATGTGCGCTAGAAATATCCAACAAACTTAGTGTCTCAAACTGAAACTATGGTCATTGGCAAATTCTACTACATGAACAATATCATTATTCTTCTTGCAGGGAATGAAATGTGCCATCTTTAAAAATCTTTCAACCACCACAAAAATTGAATCATGTCCCCATTGAGTCCTCGGTGAAACAAGAACAAAGTCCATACTGATATCCACCCAAGGTTTCTCTACTATAGGTAATTGCTGATACAACCCTATATTTTGCTTCACTCCTTTTGTCATCTAACATACTTTGCAACTCTGTACAAACTTCTTTATATCTTGCTACAACTATGGCCAATAATAATTCTCACTAACCAAAGCAAGGGTTTTATCACGACCAAAATGTCCAGCCAATCCTTCGCTATGTTTCTCTTTGATGAGATTCTCTCTCATAGAACTTTGTGGAATGCACAAATGGCTCCCTCTGAATAGAATATCATCTTGAATGATAGAATCCAACCACTTCATTCTATCTAGAGTAACAAGTTCCTTACAAGCTTTCCAAGCTTCACCAAAATCAGAATCCTCTGGATATAAATTATTGAGTTCCTTGAACCCAACCACCTTGATCTGCATTTCTATCAGTAGTAGTTTCCTTTTGCTAAGTGCATCTACAATCCTATTAGACTTTCCACTCATGTGTTTCAAAATAAATGTATAACTCTACAAAAAATCACCCCATTTCAAATTTCTCTGATTCAACTTTCCGTGACTATTCAAATATTGCAAAGCTTGATGATCAGTATACAAAAAAAATTGCTTAGGAAGAAGATAGTGTCTCCACTTCTTCAATGCCTGAACTATAGCATAAAATTCTTGATCATAAACATAATATTTCCTCTTGGCATCATTCAACTTCTCACTAAAATAAGCAATAGGTTTACCTTCTTGACTCATAACAACTCCTATTGTAGTACCACTAGCATCACAGTCTACTTTAAACACCTTAATAAAATCTAGAAGTGCTAAAACAGGTTGTTCTATAACTTTCTATTTCAACAGTTTAAAACTCTTATCTACCCCAGCAGTCTACTTGAACTCTTTCCTATCCCCTCTCATTGTTTCAGTCAAGGGTCTACAAATACTGCTAAAATTTCTGATAAATTTTTTGTAAAAACTAGCCAAACCATGAAAAGATCTTACCTCAATAGCACTCCTTGGAGTAGGCCATTCAAGAATAGCCTGCACTTTCTTTGGGTCCATTTTCAGACCTTCTGCTGAAACTACAAATCTCAAATATACTGACTCCTTCACAAAATTGTACTTCAAATTAATAAACAATTTCTCTTCTCCTAACTTCTCAAACACCATATGAATATGCATCATATTATCCTCTAATATTTTACTAAAGATCAAAATATCATCTAGATAAACAATGACAAACTTACCCAAAAATTCTTTTAAAACCTCAATCATAAGCTGCATGCAACTGCTTTGTACATTGGTTAACCCAAAAGGCATGACTAACCACTCATATAGTCCTTCCTTTGTCTTGAAGGTAGTCTTCTATTCATCTCCTTCTCTGATCTAGATCTAATGATATCCACTCTTTAGATTTATCTTTGAGAAATACACAACTCCACTCAAATAGTCCATAATATCATCCATTTGTGGCAATGGAAACTTGTACTTGATTGTGATCTTGTTGATTTCCCTAGAGTCCGTACACATCCTCCATTCTCCATTCTTCTTTGGTGCTAATACTGTTGGTATAGAAAATGGACTCAGACTCTCTTGAATAAATCCCTTCTGTAACAACTCATGTACTTGTTTGTTCAACTCTTCACTTTCTACTAGTGTCATTCTGTGTGTTTCTTTATTTGGAAAACTAGTTCCTGGAATCAGGTCCATCTAATAACTAATCTTCCTTACTGGTGGTAATCCATCAAGTACATTATCAGATACAATATCTTGAAACTCATTCAACAAATTTGCAACTATGAAAGGTACATCTTCTACTTCCTCTTTACCAGCTTTTGGAATTAAAGAAAAACACACATGCTCATTCCTCATACCATCTAAGAATTTTATTCCATCAACAAAAGTTATTCTTGCATTAGCACATACCTTTTCTTTGGTCTCCTTTAATGGCTTTAGCTTATGTCGCACTCCATCCTTTGTCAAGGAAAAGGTATTCACACAACCATCATGTACAACACATCTATCAAACTACCTTGGTCTACACAACAACATGTGACATGCATCCATAGGTATGATATCACATAGTAACTCATCACGGTATCCACCAATATTGAACTTTACTAGGCACTATTCATTGACCATGACCTTGTGGTCATCCTGCACCCAGGCAACCTGATATGGATGTGGATGTTTCTACCTCTTGAGCTTCAACTTTGTCACCATCTCTTTTGACACCAAATTATCAGTACTAACACTATCAATAATCATGTCACAACACTTACCCTCACACTTGCACCTAGTGTGAAATAGGCTCCTTTGCTCAGGTTAATTCTCAACACTCAATAGGACTCTTTTGTTAATCATTGTTTCTCCTCTTTCAGCATCTTTAAAATTTCAAGATCTGGCATCTTCATCTACATGTGCAACTCTAGCCTAGCCTTCGTTCCTCCTATCCATCCTTCCTTGGCATTGAGGACATTTAAATTTCCTATGACCTTCTTTTCCATAGTGAAAACATGTTCCATAGAAGCCTCCTCTTCCACATCCTTGTCCTCTTCCTCTTCCTCTCTGATCTCTATTACTCTAATCCTAGAAGTGATTGGAATTATTTCCTCTCTAATTCTGGCTACTATTGGCCTCATCCTTCTCTTTCAAATCTTTATTTTGGCCACCATTTTTAGAAATATTCAAGACTATCCAGGTTACTGAGAGGGGAGGGGTGAATCAGTAACTTCAAAACTTTTAACAAATTCAGATCTTAATAACATTAGATTGATAATCTGACTGCATGCATGAGTAATAGAAAAAATAAAACATTCATAACACTTTGAACATAGAGATTTGGTGACCCAGAAACCTTCCAAGTAGAAAGTAAAACTAGGGTGGGGATGATACCCACAAAACTTCAATACTACAGTATAAATTTTATCGGTTAAGGCTTACAATGATCACTTCTGATGATCTGCCCTATTAGGAGCAATAAGGACTGCTAGGTCCACCTTTGTTAGAGGATTTACAAACATACAATAAAGTATGCACTCAGTTAAGAGATTTTACAAAGACTGTTAAGTCTACCCGGTAAAAGGATTTTAAGCTGATTCACTTGTTAGGATGAAACCGTCGATCTCTTGCTTGCAACTGTACTTGCTGATTGAGATTCTCTGATGTACTGATCACCTTCTAAGATGGATAGATCTTTGCTGCTTCTTATACTGCTATAGCCCTTTGTAATTCACTTATCTCTGCCTTTCTCTCTTCATACTTTTCTATTTAACACCTTGGATATGATATAAAACATTATTTATATATCAATCCAAAACAATTACAAAATAATTAAAAAATAATTACAAAGTCGGCTCTTAAACAACCTAACACAAATATTACTGAGTCAGCCCAAATATAGTGACTCAGTTACTGCAAACTAACTCAGTGACTTTCTGATACTCGACATCCATTGTGTTACTCAGCATCATCATGCACTCAGTAGAAGTGGAGGCACGGTCCATACTAACCTCTCAGTTGTAGTTTCAAACATGGTATATACTGGAGACTGAGTAGATATAGTGTTACTTGGTAGAGACTGAATTTCCTATTTACCGTGCTAGCACTTGGTAAACACTCCTCATCTCGTCACTTGGTAAACACTATTCTACTTGGTAAGTACTATTCTGCTCGGTAAGCATTGTTCTACTCGGTAAGCATTGTTCTGCTCGGTAAACACTATTCAGCTCGGTAAGCACTGTTCCGCTCAGTAAGCACGCAGAGTCTAAATAAGTGTTGTCACTAATGACAATCATACTTAATGCCAACAATCTCCCCCTTTGGCATTAGTGACAAAAACACTTATTGCCCAAAACTTATATACACAATCATGCTGACACTTGTTTTGATTATTCAAAATTTTTTTTTTTTTGTCATACTATTGTATATACATTTCATGTCTCCCTTATACAGTATATATACAAATATCTTATTTCACCTCATACTCATATTTCCTATTTATACTTTCTCCCCCTTTCATATCTCATATACTTTCTCCCCCTTTTTTGACAATAATGCCAAAGGTGTATATACAAATATTTTACACGGAGATACCAAAACATGAGAGAAAACTAGAATGCACCTTTCCAATTAGTGCTAAAGTTCTATCCCAATTCTCTTGTAGAATCTTGCATGTATGGAGTGCAACTTGGACTTCTGCAGAGAGTTCAATCATGTGATCTGCAATTGAAAACTGATTGTCATGGATCAATGTTTTTGAGTATGCAATATGCTTTTGCATTGTATCCATGATGGGAAGGATCATGTTTTGAATATCTATTAATGTTAATCTGATCCTTGCATCTTCTTTCAATAACTCTGACTGCTTATTAGATAGGAATCTAACTGTCATCTGATGTGCAGAGCTTGAAATAGGTTCAAGTTGCAACTTTTGTGCACTGATCTTTAGATCCTCATCAATCTTATTTATTTTGTCTTTAATCTCCTTTGAGAACTCAACAACATTACAAATTTTGACAAAAAGAGATGTTACCTTGGAATAGGAGAACTCAATGCTAGTCAAAACTGAAGATAACCCTGCCTGATTGATAGCTATTTGCTGAGCAATGTGCTCAAGCACTTTATTTTAAACTTCTTCTCAGCCTTTTCAAGCAACTTGTCTATTCTAGAGGAATCATCATTAAACTTTTTAATTGCTTCTGCCAACTGCAACAAAATGTGTTGAGAGAAATCAACTTCAACACCTATAGCTTCTGTCAAAATATTCTTGGCATCCTCAATTATCTTATATTCCTTATCTCTTTCTTCTTTTAGTTTCTTCTGCTTTGCTTTCTTCTAGAGGAGTTCACGTACTATTTGCATTTGATCTGTAGTGAGGTTTGCAAAATCTAGCTGGGGAATTTGTATCTCCTCATCTAGATCTATACCTTCTACTACACTCTTACTCAGAAATTTTGTACTCGGTTGAGTCTTTATACTTATTGCCTTTGTAGTAGAAATTATTGTAGACATAGTAGGACTTGTAGTGAAAACTAATAAACTTCTGACTGATGGGATCCTAACTAGAATACTTGATAAATAAAAAACTGAAGTATTTACAACTCTAGAATCTGAAGTACTTATTGTTGAAAAACTCAAATTTGAAGAAGGTACAAAAGATTGCAACTCAGTTGAAGAAGGAGGCTGAAGCTTGGTAGATGAAGTTGTAACCACTTCTGTTGTTGATACATTGAGCTCTGATACCAATTGCTGGAAATATTCAAGACTATCTAGGTTACTGAGAGGGGAGGGGTGAGTCAGTAACTTCAAAACTTTTAACAAATTCAGATCTTAATAACATTATATTGATAATCTGACTGCATGCATGAGTAACAAAAAGAATAAAACATTCATAACACTTTGAACATAGAGATTTGGTGACCTAGAAACCTTCCAAGTAGAAAGTAAAATTGGGGTGGGGATGATACCTAGAAAACTTCAATACTGTAGTATAAAGTTTTCCGGTTAAGGCTTACAATGATCACTTCTGACGATCTACCCTGTTAGGAGCAATAAGGACTACTAGGTCCACCTTGTTAGAGAATTTACAAACATACAATAAAGTATGCACTCAGTTAAGAGATTTTACAAAGACTGTTAAGTCTACCCGGTAAAAGTATTTTAAGCTGATTCACCTGTTAGGATGAAATAGTAGATCTCTTACTTGCAACTCTACTTGCTGATTGAGATTCTCTTAGGTACTGATCACCTTCTATGATGGATAGATCTTTGCTGCTTCTTATACTACTATAGCACTTTTTAATTTTCTTATCTCTACCTTTCTCTCCTCTTCATACTTCGCTATTTCACACCTTGGATATGATATAAAACATTGTTTATATATCAATCCAAAACAATTACAAAATAATTACAAAGTCAACTCTTAAACAAGCTAACACAAATATTACTGAGTCGACTCAAATATAGTGACTCGATTATTGCAAACTAACTCAGTGACTTTCTGATACTCGGCATCCACTGCGTTACTCGGCATCATCATGCACTCGGTAGAAGTGGAGGCATGGTCCATACTAACCACTCGGTTGTAGTTTCAAACACGGTATATATTGGAGACTCGGTAGATATAGTGTCACTCCATAAAGACTAAATTCCTTGTTTACCATGCTAGCACTCGGTAAATGCTACTCATCTCATCACTTGGTAAACATTGTTCTTCTCGGTAAGTACTGTTCTGCATGGTAAGCACTGTTCTGCTTGGTAAGCACTATTATGCTCGGTAAACACTATTCTGCTCGGTAAGCACTATTCTGCTCGGTAAGCACGCAGAGTTTGAATAAGTGTTGTCACTAATGACAATCATACTTAATGCCAGCAACCATATGACTATCCACCAGATCATCCATCGCGACCTCTTCTATTTTGTCTGCTCTCAAACTTCTTGTTCAACTTTTCCTCTACTTTTAGGGAAAACTAGTATGCCTCTTCAATACTATTTATTTGAACTAGATTCAGCTCCTCCTGAATGCTTGGCCTTAGCCCATTAAGGTAATAGGAAACTTTCTCCTTATTATCTTTTGCATGGCCTATTCTGATGAGGATTCGATAGAACTCCTTCATATACTTCTGAATAGATCTTGCTGGTTGCTTCAAACTTTGCATTTTCTTTAATAGGTCAAGCTCATAATCAACAGGAATGAACTGTTGCTTCAATTTATCCACCATCTACTCCTATCTTGTGATTTTAATCTTTCCTCTTCAATTTCACTCCAACTAAATCTCTTGCCAGCAGATCTTTGCATGACCCTTCAGTCTGGCCTTTGTAAACTTGACCCGATCAAGATCCTTGATATCTCCATACTCAAAATATTCTTCACACTCATTGATCCAGTTGATCAATTCTTCTAGGTTAAGATTTCTAGAAAATCTCAAAACCTCAATCTTATGTCTCTTCCAAATCTTTGAAATAGTTCGTAAAAGTCTTTCGTCTTCTTGATTCAAAACTTTGACTTCCCCTTGTTTAAAATTTCCTTCATCGACTTCATCCTCACTTTCGTCTCTGACATTTAGATTCATTCATCTATGAATCTCTTCTTGCAATACTTGCACTTGTCTCTATAGTTCTCTAACCTTAGGTGTTACAACACTAGCTTGGGCATTCCCCTTACAATATTCTATAGGACAAAGCTTTGAATCATTACCCAGATCTACCCCGAACTGCCCTAGACAACACTACGGGCCTTCTTTATATAGGCAATTTCCACCGCCCGAGAAGGTTCCAAAATTTTATCCCTAAGGACCGACCAAATTTAGAATTATTTTATTTTTCATTTTATTACATCATAGTTGGCTCAAAATAACTTTTGAAATGTGAACATAAATTTTGAAGGAAAATTATTTTCTACCATTTCAGGTGACCCAACTTCTGAGGACCATAAGTCATCACCAGTTTATCTAGTTGACTATTATGACCCCATTCTAGAAAGGGCACAAAGTGCTCTATAGCGCCTGACTCGCAAAAGCTACAGTCAGCTGAAGTATCGACCTCATTTGGGGCCTCTAAAACCTTCAAAATTGAGTTCAAAGTTTCTGTACCCTGCTGCCAATACTGAAAATCTTCAATATCTTCAAAACTAGACCCGATCTACCCATGAAACTTTATTGGTAGACTGATATGACTGAGATGAACCTCCACATGTGAAATCATAACATTCCAAGATCATATGACCAACTTACTAAAAATAGCAACTTTCCATAAATAACAGCTCTACACAAGATAGCCCTTATTGAATACAAAAATAGAAATATTTTTGGGTGATGCAAGATTGTTCTTACACCTAGGATGATCCTGCATCAAGTTCACCATAGCATCAAATATTTTAGCCTTCCTAGGTATGTGCAGGATCATGGTATGCCAAACAAGGCCCTTAAGTGACAATAAAAATTTAGAAAATTAGGTTTTGTCAAGTTGACATAAAAATTTGAAGAAGTTGAAAATATTATATAAAAAATATGGAACAAGATAATCTATAGAAAATTGAATTTAGTTTCTAAGATACTAGGTATTTTTTGAAAAATAATTATTCTATATGTTGAAAATTTCAAATTTCAATGTAGTAGTATGAAACATCCAGTAAAAAAATGTGTATGTCTGACCACCTTAAACACAATCCAATGATATTTCTTTTTTACAAGATTCTAGATATAAGTAGTAGACTAATGTCTAAATGTGACACATATTTATTTGTAATTTTTTTCTAAGTAAATAATTAATTATGATTTTTCTTCTACAACTTTTCTAGAATACAAAAAATCTCATGTCTGACTATGTTAACTTAGTCTAAACTTTATCAAATAAAAAATTTCTTTATTTTTGTTATAGTAGGAAAAGCATAAAACATGACACATATTTTGAATTTAAAAAATGTTATACAGTTTGAAAGTTATAGCTATTTTTCAATAAGTCTATCAATCAGGACTAGAAAGATAACAAGTAGGTGTATGTCTAACCACATTAAACAAAATAAAATGATAATATTTTTTAATAAGATTCTAGATAAAAGTAGTAGACTCATTTTTGGATGTCATGTATAGTTTTTTGTATTTTTTTTCTACGTAAATAATTAATTATGATTTTTATTCTACAAATTTTCTTGAATATAAAAAATCTCATGTTTGACCACCTTAACTTAGTCTAAACTTCATCAAATGTAAATAATTTTTTATTATTATTGTATTAGGTGAAGCATAGAATGTGATGTATATTTTAGATTTCAAAAATGTTATATTTTTTGAAAGTTATAGTTGTTTTTCAAAGATTCTATAAATCAGGACTTATTTTTCACATTACCACTTTCAGGTATACCATGGTCTTGCACATACCCTCTTGTGATGAAATTTCACTCAGTAACAAGTGCTATTAAGTTTTTCAACACTAAATAAATTATATTTAAGACCTTCAACCCAATAAGCATTTTCACAAGTGATCTTATTAGTTAGCTTAATTTATCCTTTACCTCTCATAGGACATGGTGCATCATTACCAAACTTAACACATCTACCTTTGTAATGATCTAGGGTTTCAAATTCACTTTTATCACTAGTCATGTGATGTGAGCAACCACTATCAATGATCCATTTATCACTATTACTTAGATAAGAAATAGCTACAGTTTTCTCATCTTCATCACAATCATCTTTCATAGCAACATAAACTAATTGAATATCAAAATCATTACTTTCACTATCAGTTTTATCTTCAAAAATATAGAAGGATTCCTTACTTTTATCCTTGTAGTCTCTGTACCTTTGGTGATCTCTATGATCTCTCTTATCCTTGTACTTCCTTTCTATTTTTGCATCCTTGTCATTCCTATCAGGATATTTTGCATCAATATGGCCAACTTTGTTACATGAAAAATAGATTATAGGAAGTTTACCTTTATATTTTCCTTTTCCTATTTTCAATCTTCTAGCCATGAGTTCCTCAAGATCATCTAGTTCCTCATTAGAAGTGTCACTATCACTTCCACTATCACTTTCACTTTTCACACATTTTCCTTTTTCTCTCTTAGATTTATATAAAACCATTTGTGACTTGAATGCAAATTCAATATTAGGAATAGTGTAGTTATCATAGTTAGAAATCTCAAAAGTACTAAGCTTACCAATAAGATTTTCCAGAGTTAGAATAGTACTAGGGTTATATCTTCATTCTTGAATTGCAAAAATTTTGAGAGCATAGATAGGAAGGAAAGTTCTCAATTCTTTACTAATAATAGTCTCATGCTCAATAATTCCATTAGCTCCTCTAATAGCATTCACTACCTCCTTAATTCTACCACAATACTGAGCAATATTCTCACCTTCTTGCATTTTCATTTCATCAAATTTACCTCTCAATATTTCATCTTTTTTCCTTAGAACATTAACATCACCACCATAAATGGTTGGAAGAGTATCCCACATTGACTTTGTAGTAGTGCAATCCTTGATATGTTAAAATTTAGGGTATCTTAAGGTAGATGCAATCTCCAACATTGGATAATTGTGTCCCTATTTTGTCTTCATCTCCTCAGTATTCAAAGGTGCAATAGGTATGACTTAGTCATGTTCAACATAATATTTTTCTGAATCACCAGTACTAGCTAGATGTAGTTTCATCAAACTCTGCCATGTAGAGAAGTTCTCCTTGTTCAACTTTGATACCTCCTTTTTAAATACATCCTAATCATTAGCTTTAAGTTCCTTTAAAAAATTTCTCTGTAAGAACCAACAACTTTGATACCAATTCTTAATATTATTTAGAACAAAAGAGAGGGGGAGTGAATCAGTTATTCTTAGGTCCAGATGTACCGATTGAAATTTTAAACACTTCAACTATCTTAGATCTAATCCCCAACACAACTTGGTGTCTAAAGAATATGTATACCAGAAACATATAACATGCATTCCACTATGAAATAGTAATTAACTTGCAAAATATAAAAACACTCACAACAATCATTCACACAAGTATAACACCAGATTTATAGTTGAAACCCAACCTAGGAAAAACAAATTTGTAACATGTTACTAATATTTAAACTCTTCTAAAGTCAGCTCTATGAAAAGCCAACCTTGTTAAAGGTTTACAAACAAAATTCAAGGTGTGACCCTGTTAAAGGAATTAAACACTCTGTGAAAAGTGACCTGGTTAAAGGATTTAAGTACATTCCATTACAATTTCACCTTGATTAAAGGATTTAAACAAATATTGTAAGGTCAACCTTGATGAAAGTATTTAGACTAATACAATGGTTATAAAGTAGTAGTAATATCTGATCTAGAAAACAAACAACTCACTTTGTAGATATCAGATCAAATTCGCTCATATATGTTGATTTACTAATTGAGTTCCATTTCCATCTCCATCTTTGATCTTCTTGAAATTCACTTCAAGAAATAATGACTCTGATCAACTCCTTCACCTTCAACCTTCTCCTTAGACTTATTAGTTAGTAACATCAACATCTCCATCATCCTCTGTAACCTCACAATTAGGTTTCCCTTTATACCTCTCCAATAAGTAGATCTATCTTTTGCCTCTTAATCTCCTCCATAGATCTTAGGTTAGGTCAGATTCAATGAATCCTTCCATCATTTAAGTTATTCATCCATCTTTCTACAAAAATATTTAATCTCCTCATTGCATCCATAATAAAATGATTTTCCATGCATTAAATACTACATATAATTAATTAACAAAGTCAATACAATTTACATAACCACAAAATTCAACTATGGGTCAATGCACAAAGTTGGGTACCAATTCTGCAGAAGTCTTAAAGAAATAAAATCTGTCACTCAAAATTGGCACCCGTATTAGGTTTGAGCACCTGATCCTTAATTCAAAAAATAGGTGCCCATTTCTTTTAAAGCAGGTTCCCATTTCAAAAGAGGTGCCCATTTCTAAAAAATTTTTAGAATTAAAAATGCATTTTAACACTTCAATTTTTTTTTAAAAAAAATAGGCACCCATTTTTTGAATTTAAATAATGGGTGACCATTTCTTACGACATGAGCGGGAAGCACATATCCACCTTGGATATTGTTCCAAAATTAGTTTGGTTTAGGCTTGGTAGAACCAAGCCTATGCCTTGACCTCCAAAAATTTGGTAAAGGCACTAGAATGCCAGATTTTTGACTTACCGTAATTTTTTGTGGGCCTTCCCGATCGAATATTTTTCCAAAACAAAAATCTATTAAATTTCTTAGTGTCCCAATTTAAAAAATGTAAATTTCACAGTGATGTGGTTATTTTTTCTATTTTTTCATTACTTATTAGTTAAAAGTGGTACCTAAACATAAAAAAGAGAGGTTTACTAAAAATTTTATGACTTTTTTGTTTTTAGGTTTTTTGCAAAATAAATTATATGACATCAATCTAGATATAATTCTCTTGAAGATAAAAATAATAATTTAAAAAACTATGAAATTCTCATCAAATTATGGTGGTCGTATACCAGAGGTTTTGAAAATGTTTTTATAGTCAATTAAAAATTAATTAAAAAATATATTCAATAAAAAAATAAGGAAAAATAATCTCATTAATATTTGGTGTCTTGGGTATATTTCCCTAGAAGGATTTGCAAAAATTCATTTATTTAAGTCAAAATATGGTGGTCATACATGGCTATGGTATGGTCCTAAAATAGCATTTTGAAAACATGGTTTATAAACATTCCTACTAAAAAAGCAATTTATACTATGTGGGTATCAAAAAAAGATTACATATTTGAAAATAGACTCCGAGAACTACATTTTGTATTACTAAATGTTTTTGAGATTCAATCTCTAAGTTTCTCAAATTTAGACACCAATTGACATGAAATTTGGAAAAAAAAGGGAAAGCACTTCCACTTTTTGGCCAAAAGAGGGACTCAACTTCTTGCACCCACCCCTATGTTGGCTAGAAATCTGAATTCTTCCCCCAAATGTAAATTACTAATGCTCGGTCAATACTATGTTCATCTCCTTGGTCACCATTGCATAACTCAGTCATCTCTTCAAACTATCTTCCTCGGCTAACACTATTTTGCTCAGTAATTTCTTGTCGCTCAACATAAAGTAATGTTTGGTCAACACTAAAGTTACTTAGAATATAATGGTTCTCGGTCAAAACTAACATCATTTGTCTTAAACTAGATTTCTTCACTTTTTCTTCGTTAAGCCTACTTTTTCAGTCTTTCTTCTTACTTAGATAAACAATACATTATCTTATCATAGTGCCAAATAATTAAGTACTCATTGAAGTATTAAATAAGTCAACCTTTCCCTATGTTCTGTTGTTATCTCCATTTCCCTAATCCTTTTCACCAATCAATAGATATAGTACTTTCATAGATAGCAACTATCTTACCAAATTAAGCTTTGACATCAATGCCAATACAACAATTTCTTCAATTGTAGTTTCCAACAAGTGATCACTAAAGTCGACCTTGTGAGCGATTGGATAGTTAATTTTGGATGTGTTCTTTGATGTAAGGCCGACTAAGGATATTAATGAAGTGTGCAATTTCACATTAAATAACATGATGTTTATGTTGGGATTATGGAAAGGTTTATACTGAGAGGGGAAGGGTGAATCAGTACCTTTAAAACTTTTGCAAACTAAATCTTTATAAATATGAATATCATTAACTAACTGTATCAATTGCAATTACCATTCATCCAAAACATAACTAAAATGTAAATGCATGTCATCTAATCAATAAACCATTCATGAAACTTCATACACATAAATCAAGTATTTTGGTAACACAAAAACCCTTGTTAGAAGGTAAAAAGTGTGGTGGGGATGATACCCACCAACATTCAATACTATAGTAAAAAAGTATCTCAATTAAGGTTACAAATATTGTGATCACTTCTAGTGATCTTACCCTATTAGGAGTGACAATAAGATCAACTATATCTTCTTGGTTAGAAGATTTTAGCACAATCAAGTGTGCACCTAGTTAAGAAATTTACGAAAAAATTGCTAAGTTCACTCTATTAAGAGATTTAAAGTTTGCTACAATGGTTAAAGAGTAATCGTAGAATTGTCCTATAAATAGATACTCAATCATTCCCAATTTATATATGTAAAGTACTTATATTTTATCACCTTAATGTGATTGATATGTTCTAGGAATTCTTCTGAGTAGCCCTGTGTTTCTGATAATCTAAATATTTTGTCAATGCTTCTCAATTATAACCCTATCTATTCTTCATATGTCTTTCACTATGGTGGCTGCTTCATGTGTGGTGATACATTGTTAAAATGTCATCCTTCAAAATTTATATCAAATTGATATTGACCTTATTAGGGTTTAGGCACTATCATAGAAAACGTAAGATCAATGATGGTAAGAATACCCTAGATCAATCTTACATAAAAATTGTTAGGATTAACAAGATAGAAATAATAGTTACATGCAAATAGAGAAACAACAACAATAATATGCAAGAATAGAAAATTGGCTTCTTATTATCTCCACAAATGTGGAATTACAAACTTTCAAAATTACAATATGCAAAGCCACATGGGCATTCCCTTACAATATTCTGTAGGACAAAGCCTTGAATTAGTACCCAGATCTACTACCCAGAACTGCCCTAGACAACACTACGGGCCTTCTTTATATAGGCAATTTTCACCGCCCGAGAAGGTTCTAGAAATTTAGCCCTTAGGGCCGACCAAACTTAGAATTATTTTATTTTACAATTTATTACATCAAAGTCGACTCAAAATGATTTTTGAAACCCAAACATAAATTTTGAAGAAAAATTATTTTTCGCCATTTCAAGTGACCCAAATTTTGAAGACCATAAGTCATCACCTGTTGACCCGATTGGCTATTATAACCCCATTCTGGAAATGCCATGAAGCACTCTATAGGCTTGACCTATGCAAAGCACCCATCACCCAAATTTTCAACCTCATCTGAGGCCTCTAAAGTCTTCAAAACTGAGTTTGAAGTTTTTGTACCCTGCTACCAATACCGAAAATCTTCAATATCTTCAAAACTACACTTGATCTAGCCATGAAACTTTGCTGGCAGGCTGATATGACTGAGATGAACCTCCATATGTAAAATTAGACATTCCAAGATTGTAAGATCAACTTACTAAAAATAGAAAGTTTCCACAAATAGCAACTCTGCACAAGATAGCCCTTATTGAATACAAAAATAGAAATATTTTTGGGTGATGCAAGATTGCTCTTACACCCAGGATGCTCCTGCATCAGACACCTGGGGTAATTTGAGAAGTGACCCTGTCACGACTCAGGTGTGCAGAGGAAAACTAAGATGGTTAACCTCCTCCTTTGTTAGCCATAATGAATCTTCAACAGGTCATCCTTTCCATTTGACCAAATACTCTTCATATGTCCTGTTCCTTGTGCTTTTGCCAACAGGACTGTCTAGTATGTCTTCAATCTCCTTGATATCTGAATTGGTTGCTGGAATACTCCACTATGCTACTACAACCTCATCTTCAACACCTCCTTCATGATACTCTGTCAAATCTAAAATGTTAAACATTGGTGAAATATTCAGCTCAGTAGACAATCTTACCTCATATGCATTTCCCGAATCATGCTTCTTCAGTATCGTACATGGTCCAAACTTTTTCATTTTCAACTTGTTATATGTACCAACCAAAAATCGCTCCTTCTACAAATGAACCATGACTTCATCTCCAACCTGAAATTTCTTATGCCTCATTTTCTCATCTGCCTTAGCCTTATACTGCTCATTCATCTTGGTAATATGCTTCATCACCTCCTCATGGATGTTCTTCAAGTATTCTACAAAATCTTCAGCTTCAGCACTACTTATTTCTTCTTTATCTATCTTTCTCAATTCAGATGCATTTCTTGGACTACTTCCATATACAATTTGGAATGGTGATTTACCAGTGCTCCTGTTGACATAATTATTGTATGCAAATTCTGCCTATGGTAAAATCAAATCTCATCTTGTTGGCTTATCTCCAACAAAACATCTCATCAAATTTCCCAAACTTCTATTCACCACCTTTGTCTATCCATCAGTCTGTGGATGATGTGATGAACTGAACTTCAAATCTATCTTCAACTTCTTCCACAATGTACGCCAAAAATATCCAACAAACTTAGTGTCTCTATCTGAAACTATGGTCTTTGGCAAACCATGTAGTCTCACCACTTCTCTAAAAAACAATTCTACTACATGAACAACATCATTAGTCTTTTTGCAGGGAATGAAATGTGTCATCTTTGAAAATTTGTCAACTACTACAAAAATTGAATCATGTCCCCGCTGTGTCCTTGATAAACCAAGAACAAAGTCCATACTAATATCCTCCCAAAGCTTCTCTGGTATAGGTAACAGCTAATACAACCCTGTATTTTGCTTCACTCCTTTCACCATCTAACATACTTTGCAACTCTGTACAAACTTCTTCACATCTAGCTACAATTGTGGCCAATAATAATTCTCACCAACCAAAGCAAAGATTTTATCATGACCAAAATGTTCAGCCAATCCTCCACTATGCTTCTCTTTGATGAGATTCTCCCTCATAGAACTTCTTGGAATGCACAACTGACTCCCTTTGAATAGCATATCATCGTGGATGATGAAATCCAGGTATTTTGTCCTATCTAGAGTAACAGGCTCTTTACAAGCTTTCCAAGCTCCACCAAAATCAGGATCCTCTAGATACAAATTCTTGAGTTCCTTGAACCCAACCACTTCAATCTATATTTCTATCAGCAATAGTTTCCTTCTGCTAAGAGCATCCGCAACCCTATTAGACTTTCCACTCCTATGTTTCAAAACAAATGTATAACTCTGCAAAAACTCAACCTATTTCAAATGCCTTTGATTCAACTTTCCTTGACTATTCAAATATTGCAAAGCTTGATGATCAGTATACAAAACAAACTCCTTAGGGAGCAGATAATGTCTCCACTTCTTTAATGCCTGAACTATAGCATAAAATTTTTGATCATAAACAGAATACTTCCTCTTGGCATCATTTAACTTCTCACTGAAATACGCAACAGGTTTACCTTCTTGGCTCATAAAATATCCTATTGCAGTACCACTAGCATCACAATCTACTTGAAACACCTTATCAAAATCTGGAAGTGCTAAAATAGGTTGTTCTGTAACTTTTTATTTCAACAATTGAAAACTCTTTTCTGCCCCATTAGTCCACTTAAACTCTTTTCTATCCCCTTTCATTGTCTCAGTCAAGGGACCACAAATACTGCTAAAGTTTTTCATAAACTTTCTATAAAAAATAGCTAGACCATGAAAAGATCTTACCTCAGTAGTACTACTTGGAGTAGGCCATTCAAGGATAGCCTGTACCTTCTCTAGGTCTATTTTTAGACCTTCTGCTAAAACTACAAATCCCAAATACACTAACTCTTTCTTCACAAAACTGCAATTCTTCAAATTAATCAACAATTTCTTATCTCTCAACTTCTCAAACACCATACGAATATGCATCATATGTTCCTCCAATGTCTTGCTAAAAATCAAAATATCATCTAGGTAAACAATGACAAACTTACCCAGAAATTCTTTCAGGACCTCGTTCATGAGCCACATGAAAGTGCTCGGTGCATTGGTTAGCCCAAAAGGCATGACTAACCACTCATACAGTCCTTCATTTGTCTTGAAGGCAGTCTTCCATTCATCTCCTTCTCTAATTCAAATCTGGTGATATCCACTCTTCAGATCTATCTTTGAGAAATACACATCTCCACTCAAACAGTCCATAATATCATCCATTCGTGGCAATGGAAACCTATACTTGACTATGATCTTGTTTATTGCTCTAGAATCTGTACACATTCTCCATTCTCCATTCTTCTTTGGTGCTAATACTACTAGTACAACACATGGGCTCAGGCTCTCTCAAATCAACCCCTTCTGTAACAACTCATGTACTTGTCTATTCAACTCTTCACTTTCTGCTGGTGTCATTCTATGTGCTGCCTTGTTTGGTAAACTGGCTCCTGAAATCAAATCCATCTAATGAATGATCTTCCTTACGGGTGGTAATCCATCAGGTACATTATCAGATACAATATCTTGAAACTCATTCAACAAATCTGTAACCTCTACAGGTACATCCTCTACTTCTTCTTTACTAGCTTTTGGAATTAAAGAAAAACAAACATGCTCATGCCTCATACCATCTAAGAATTTTCTTCTATCAACAAATGTTATTCTTGCATTACCACATACCTTTTCTTCAGTCTCCTTCAATGGCTTTAGCTTATGTCGCATGACCATCATGTACAACACATCTATGCATCCATAGATATTACATCACATAGTACCTCATCTTGGTACCCACCGATCTTGAACTTTACTAGGCACTGTTCACTGACCATGACCTTGTGGTCATCCTGCACCCAAGCAATCCGATATGGATGTGGGTGTTTCTGTCTCTTGAGCTTCAACTTTGTCACCATCTCTTCTGACACCAAATTGTCAGTGCTTCCACTATCGATAATCACATCACAACATTTACCTTCACACTTACATCTAGTGCGAAACAAGCTTCTCCTTTGTTGAGGTTCATTCTCACCACTGAGCAGGACTCTTCTATTCATTAGTTGATGAAGGGTGAACACATAACAGAAATAGAGAAACAACAACAATATGCAAGAACAGAAAATTGGCTTCTTATTATCTCCACAAATGTGGAATTACAAACTTTTAGAATTACAATATGAAAAGCCACATGGGCATTCCCTTACAATATTCTGTAGGACAAAGCCTCGAACTATTACCCAGATCTACTACCCAGAACTATTCCGAACTCCCAAGACAATAATACAACCTTCCTTATATAGGCAATTTTCCACCGCCTGGGAAGGTTCCAAAATTTTAGCCAATAAGGCCGACCAAACTTGAAATTATTTTATTTTACATTTTATTACATCATAGTCGGCTCAAGATAATCTTTGAAACCCGAACAGAAATTTTGAAGAAAATTATTTTCTGCCATTTCGGGTGGCCCAACTTCCGAAGACCATAAGTCATCACCAGTTGACCCGATCGGCTATTATAACCCCATTTCAGAAATGCCACGAAGCTCTCTACAGGCTTGACCTACGCAAGTGTCTGTCACCCAAATTTTTGACCTCATCCGAGGCCTCTAAAGCCTTCAAAACTGAGTTCAAAGTTTTTGTACCCTACTACCAATACTGAAAATCTTCAATATCTTCCAATATACACTTGATCTGGCAATGAAACTTTACTGGCAGACTTATATGACCAAAATGAACCTCCAAGAAAGAAAATCAGATCATTCTGAGCACATACAAAAATTACCAAAAAATAGTAACTTTCCATAAATAGCAGCTCTGCACAAAATAGCCCTTTATTGAATACAAAAATAGAAATATTTTTTGGGTGATGCAAGATTGCTCTTACACCCAGGATGCTCCTGCATCAGACAAGTGGGGTAATTTGAGAAGTGACCCTGTCACGACTCAGGTGTGTAGAGGAAAACCAAGACGGCTAACCTCCTCCTTTGTCAGCCATGATGAATCTTCAACAGGTCATCCTTTCCACTTGACCAGATATTCTTCATATGTCTTATTCCTTGTGCTTCTGCCAACACGACTGTCCAGTATATCTTCGATATCATTAGTGTCTGAACTAGTTGCTGGAATACTCCACTGTGCTGCTGTGATCTCATCTTCAACACCTCCTTCATGATACTCTGTCAAATCTAAAATGTTAAACACTAGTGAAATATTTAGCTCAGTAGGCAATTCTACCTCATATGTGTTTCCTGAATCATGTTTCTTTAGTATCCTACATGGTCCAAACTTCTTCATTTTCAGCTTGTTATATGTACCAACTAGAAACCGCTCCTTCTGCAAATGAACCATGACTTCATCACCAACCTAAAATTCCTTATACCTCCTTTTCTCATCTGCCTTAGCCTTATACTGTGCGTTCATCTTGGTAATATGCTTCCTCACCTCTTCATGGATGTTCTTCAAGTGTTTTGCAAAATCCTCAGCTTCAGCACTACTTATTTCTCCTTTATCTATCTTTCTCAATTCAGATGCATTTCTTGGACTACTTCCATATACAATCTGGAATGGTGATTTACCAGTGCTCCTATTGATAGAATTATTGTATGCAAATTCTGCCTATAGTAAAATCAAATCCCATCCTGTTGGCTTATCTCCAACCAAACATCTCAGCAAATTTCTCAAACTCCTATTCACCACCTCTTTCTATCCATCAGTCTGTGGATGATGTGATGAACTGAACTTCAAACCTGTCTTCAACTTCTTCCATAATGTACGCTAGAAATATCCAACAAACTTAGTGTCCCGATCTGAAACTATGGTCTTTGGCAAACCATGAAGTCTCACTACTTCTCTGAAAAACAATTCTGCTATATGAACAACATCATTAGTCTTCTTGCAGGGAATGAAATGTGTCATCTTTGAAAATATGTCAACTACCACAAAAATTGAATCATGTCCCCGCTGTGTCCTCGGTAAACCAAGAACAAAGTCCATACTGATATCCTCCCAAGGCTTCTCTGGTATAGGTAATGGCTGATACAACCCTGTATTCTACTTCACTCCTTTCGCTATCTGACATACTCTGCAACTCTGTACAAACTTCTTCACATCTTGCTGCAACTGTGGCCAATAATAATTCTGACTAACCAAACCAATGGTTTTATCACGACCAAAATATCCAGCCAACCCTCCGCTATGCTTCTCCTTGATGAGATTCTCCCTCATAGAACTTTGTGGAATGCACAACTGACTCCCTCTGAATAGCATATCATCCTGGATGGTGAAATCCAACCATTTCATCCTATCTAGAGTAACAAGTTCTGTACAAGCTTTCCAAGCTTCACCAAAATTGAGATCCTCTGGATACAAATTCTTGAGTTCCTTGAACCCAACCACTTCAATCTGCATTTCTATCAGCAATAGTTGCCTTTTGCTAAGGGCATCTGCAACCCTATTAGACTTTCCACTCCTGTGTTTCAAAACAAATGTATAACTCTGCAAAAACTCAACCCATTTCAAATGCCTTTGATTCAATTTTCCTTGACTATTCAAATATTGCAAAGCTTGATGATCAGTATACAAAACAAACTCCTTAGGAAGCAAATAGTGCCTCCACTTTTTCAATGCCTAAACTATAGCATAAATTTCCTGATCATAAATAGAATATTTTCTCTTGGCATCATTTAATTTCTCAATAAAATAAGCAACAAGTTTACCTTCTTGGCTCATAACAGCTCCTATTGCAGTACCACTAGCATCACAATCTACTTGAAACACCTTATTAAAATCTAGAAGTGCTAAAATAGGTTGTTCTGTAACTTTTTGTTTCAACAATTGAAAACTCTTTTCTGCCCCATTAGTCCACTTAAACTCTTTTCTATCCCCTCTCATTGTTTCAGTCAAGGGTCCACAAATACTGCTAAAATTTTTGATAAACTTTCTGTAAAAGCTAGCTAGACCATGAAAAGATCTTACCTCAGTAGCACTCCTTGGAGTAGGCCATTCAAGGATAGCCTGTACCTTCTTTGGGTCCATTTTTAGACCTTCTGCTGAAACTACAAATCCCAAATACACTAACTCTTTCTTCACAAAACTGCACTTCTTCAAATTAATCAACAATTTTTCATCTCTCAACTTCTCAAACACTATACGAATATGCATCATATGTTCCTCCAATGTCTTGCTAAAAATCAAAATATCATCTAGGTAAACAATGAAAAACTTACCCAAAAATTCTTTCAGAACCTCGTTCATGAGCCGCATGAAAGTGCTCGGTGCATTGGTTAGCCCAAAAGGCATGACTAACCACTCATATAGTCCTTCCTTTGTCTTGAAGGCAGTCTTACATTCATCTCCTTCTCTGATCCAAATTTGATGATATCCACTCTTCAGATCTATCGTTGAGAAATACACAGCTCCACTCAAACAGTCCATAATATCATCCATTCGTGGCAATGGAAACCTGTACTTGATTGTGATCTTGTTTATTTCCCTAGAATCTGTACACATCCTCCACTCTCCATTCTTCTTTGGTGTTAATACCGCAGGTACAGCACAGGGACTCAAACTCTCTTGAATCAATCCTTTCTATAACAACTCATGTACTTGTCTGTTCAACTCCTCACTTTCTGCAGGTGTCATTCTATGTGCTGCCTTATTCGGTAAACTCACTCCTGGGATCAAGTCCGTCTAATGACTGATCTTCCTGACTGGTGGTAATCCATCAGGCACGTTATCGGATACAATATCTTGAAACTCATTCAACAAATCTGCAACTTCTACAGGAACATCTTCTACTTCCTCTTTACCAGCTTTTGAAATTAAAGCAAAACATACATGCTCATGTCTCATACCATCTAGAAATTTTTTTTCCATCAACAAAATTTATCCTTGCATTACCACATACCTTTTCTTCAGTCTCCTTCAATGGTTTTAGCTTATGTTGCACTCCATCCTTTGTCAGGGAATAGGTATTCATGACCATCATGTACAGCACATCTGTCAAACTGCCACGGTCTACCTAACAACATATGACATGCATCCATAGATATGATATCACACAATACCTCATCTTGGTATCCGCCAATCTTGAACTTCACCAGGCATTATTCATTGACCATGACCTTGTGGTCATCCTGTACCCAGGCAATCCGATATGGATGTGGGTGTTTCTGTCTCTTGAGCTTCAACTTTGTCACCATCTCTTTTGACACCAAATTGTCAATGCTTCCACTATCAATAATCACATCACAACATTTACCTTCACACTTGCACCTGGTTTGAAACAGGCTCCTCCTTTGCTCAGGTTCATTCTCACCACTCAACAGGACTCTTCTGTTAATCAACGTTTCTCCTTTTTCAGCATCTTCAGAATTTGATGATTTGGCATCTTCATCTACATGTGCAACTCTGGCCTGGCCTTCATTTCTCCTGTCTGTTCTGCCTTGGTGCTAAGGACATTCAAATGCCCTATGACCTTCTTCTCCACAGTGAAAACATGTTCCATGGAAACCACCTCTTCCAGATCCTTGTCCTCTTCCTCTTCCTCTTTGATCTCTATTATTCTGATCCTGGAAGTGATTGAAATTATTTCCTTGCTAATTCTGACTGCTACTGGCCTCATCCTTCTTTTTCAGATCTTCATTTCGACTACCATAGGATCATCCACCAGATCATCCACTGTGACCTCTTCCATTTTGTCTGCTCTCAAACTTGTTGTTCAGCTTTTCCTCTACTTTTAGGGCAAACTGGTATGCCTCTTCAATACTATTCATTCCAACCAGATTCAGCTCCTCCTGAATGCTCGGCCTTAACCCATTAAGTATCAGGCAACTTTCTCATTATTAGCTTCTGCATGGCCTGTTCTGATGAGAAGTCGATAGAACTCCTCTGTATACTCCTGAATAGATCTTCCTGCTTGCTTCAAACTCTACATTTTCTTTAGTAGGTCAAGCTCATAATCAACAGGAATGAACTTTCGCTTCAATTTATCCACCATCCGATCCCATCTTGTGATTTTATCTTTCCCTCTTCTATTTCACTCTAATTAAATTTCTTGCCACCAGATCTTCGCATGACCTTTCAATCTGGCCTTCGCAAATTTGACCCTATCAGGATCTTCAACATCTTCATACTCAAAATATTCCTCACATTCATTGATCCAGTCGATCAATTCCTTTGGGTTAAGATTTCCAGAAAATGTAGGAACCTCAATCTTAGGTCTTTTCCCAATCTTAGAAATCGCCCGAAAAAGTCTTTCTTCCTCCTCATTCACAATTTTAGCTTCTCCTTCTTGATATTCTTCTTCGGCTTCATCCTCACTTTCATCTCTGACATTAAGATTCATTCCTCTATGAATCTCCTCTTGCAATGCTTGCACTTGTCTCTGCAGCTCTCTAACCTCGGGTGTCACAACACCAGGTCTTCTGCCACGTTCTCTTCGTGGAGGCATTTTTGTGATGCATGCTAAAACCCTAACCACGGTCCTAGTGCAAACTGCCTCACAGTCGGCGATCTATTTACACACTCAAGAACTCCCGCTCTGATACCACTTGATGAAGGGTGAACACATAATAAGAATAGAGAAACAACAACAATATGCAAGAACAGAAAATTGGCTTCTTATTATCTCCACAAATGTGGAATTACAAACTTTCAAAATTACAATATGCAAAGCCACATGGGCATTCCCTTACAATATTCTGTAGGACAAAGCCTCGAACTATTACCTAGATCTACTACCCAGAACTATTCCGAACTCCTAAGACAATAATACAGCCTTCTTTATATAGGCAATTTTCCACCGCCTGGGAAGGTTCCAAAATTTTAGCCAATAAGGCTGACCAAACTTAGAATTATTTTATTTTACATTTTATTACATCATAGTCGGCTCAAGATAACCTTTGAAACCCGAACAGAAATTTTGAAGAAAATTATTTTCTGCCATTTCGAGTGGCCCAACTTCCGAAGACCATAAGTCATCACCAGTTAACCCGATCGGCTATTATAACCCCATTTCAGAAATGCCACGAAGCTCTCTACAAGCTTGACCTGCGCAAGCACCCATCACCCAAATTTTTGACCTCATCCGGGGCCTCTAAAGCCTTCAAAACTGAGTTCAAAGTTTCTGTACCCTGCTACCAATACCGAAAATCTTCAATATCTTCCAATATACACTTGATCTGGCAATGAAACTTTACTGGCAGACTTATATGACCAAAATGAACCTCCAAAAAAGAAAATCAGATCATTCTGAGCACATACGAAAATTACCAAAAAATAGTAACTTTCCATAAATAGCAGCTCTGCACAAAATAGCCCTTTATTGAATACAAAAATAGAAATATTTTTTAGGTGATGCAAGATTGCTCTTACACCCATGATGCTCCTGCATCATTAGTATTTCTCCTCTTTCAACATCTTCAGAATTTGATGATCTAGCATCTTCATCTACATGTGCAACTCTGGCCTGGCCTTCATTTCTCCTATTTGTTCTACCTTGGCACTGAGGACATTCAAATGCCCTATGACCTTCTTCTCCATAGTGAAAACATGTTCCATGGAAGCCTCCTCTTCCATATCCTTGTCCTCTTCCTCTTCCTCTCTGATCTCTATTATTCTGATCTTGGAAATGATTGGAATTGTTTCCTCTCTGATTTTGGCTACTACTGGCCTCATCTTTCTTTTTCGAATCTTCATTTCAGATCCTCAACATCTTCATACTCAAAATATTCCTCACATTCATTGATCCAGTCGATCAATTCCTCTAGGTTAAGATTTTCAGAAAATGTAAGAACCTCAATCTTAGGTCTTTTCCCAATTTTGGAAATCGCCCAAAAAAGTCTTTCTTCCTCCTGATTCACAACTTCATCTTCTCCTTCTTGATATTCTTCTTCGGCTTCATCCTCACTTTTGTCTTTGATATTAAGATTCATTCCTCTATGAATCTCTTCTTGCAATGCATGCACTTGTCTCTGCAGCTCTCTAACCTCAGGTGTCACAGCACCAGCTCTTCGGCCACATTCTCTTCGTGGAGGTATTTTCGTGATGCGCACTGAAACCCTAACCACGATCCTAATGCAAACTACCTCACAGTCGGTGATTTATTTACACACTCAAGAAAACCTTCTCTGATACCACTTGATGAAGGGTGCTCCCCTTAATACCACAAACACATAATAGAAATAGAGAAACAACAACAATAATATGCAAGAACAGAAAATTGGCTTCTTATTATCTCAACAAATGTGGAATTACAAACTTTCAGAATTACAATATGTAAAGCCGCATGGGCATTCCCTTACAATATTCTGTAGGACAAAGCCTCGAATCAATACCCAGATCTACTACCCAGAACTGCCCTAGACAACACTACAGGCCTTCTTTATATAGGCAATTTCTACCACCCGAGAAGGTTCTAGAAATTTAGCCTTTAGGGCCGACCAGACTTAGAATTATTTTATTTTACAATTTATTACATCAAAGTCAGCTCAAAATGAGTTTTGAAACCCAAACAGAAATTTTGAAGAAAAATTATTTTCCTCCATTTCAGGTGACCCAACTTCCGGAGACCATAAGTCATCGCCCGTTGACCCGATTGGCTATTATAACCCCATTCTGGAAATGCCACGAAGTGCTCTATAGGCTTGGCCCACACAAAGCACCCGTCACCCAAATTTTCAACCTCATCCGGGGTCTCTAAAGCTTTCAAAATTGAGTTCAAAGTTTATGTACCCTGCTGCCAATATTGAAAATCTTCAATATCTTCAAAACTACACCTGATCTAGCCATGAAACTTTGCTGGCAGGCTGATATGACTGAGATGAACCTCCACATGTAAAATCAGACATTCCGAGATCGTAAGACTAACTTACTAAAAATAGCAAGTTTCCACAAATAGCAACTCTGCACAAGATAGCCCTTATTGAATATAAAAATAGAAATATTTTTGGGTGATGCAAGATTACTCTTACACCCAGGATGCTCCTACATCAAATTGCAACCTGATTACAATCCCCAATCCCTTACAGCTCAATACCACCACAAGAAGCTAAACAAAACATCCATCCATAAAAAAATTCCTTACCCTAAGCCAATATAACAGGGTAAAAGCACAATAAGCTGTCACCCTTTTACAAAGGAAGATGCTAACAAAATCAAAGTTGTTCAACTTCAATAGTATAAAAATGACATTTATGTTTAGAATTTTAAGATGATGTAAACTAATTAAATGTGATAAAATGGATGAAGTTTATGATTAATATTTTTAATATTTTTTTTGAATAAAAATTGATATGTTTTTTTAATTTTTAAAGATGATTTTTCAGCTGCTTAAAATTAGGGGTCTAGTTCCCACCAAAAAATTATATGTAAATAAACATATTTTCTCCTAATTTCAAAATATGTCATAGATGACATATATATTTAGTGCATAAAGAAATAAAAATTGGTTTGTGACCTATATTTTCTCTTTTATAACAATTCAAATTCCAAATCACTGAAATCAACAGTTTTCATCTCGCAACATATTTTTCATAACAAATCTATCCCAATCAAAAAAAGAAATATATATTCTTGAAGAGGACTCTCTCCTCTGGTGCACCATGTGTTTTTAAAATTTATTTAATATGATTTACTATTTTTTCCTTTCTCTGAATCAACATGTCCTTGACTATTAAAATACCTACTTGTAATATTTTTTAATTACAATAAATTAAGTCTAATTAAAATACTATAAAATCTATATGAGGATATTCTTGACTCTGATCTCTACAAAAGGGTATTTTTTAATTTTAAAAAAAATGTCATTAAAAATATTAGGAGTTATTGAAATGCCACTTTTTTGAAATAATTTTATTTAATGGTAATTGGACACAAAGTGGTATAAAACATGCATTTAATAGATATTTCTGATTGGAAAAGTTAAAGAACTTATCTAACTTAGCTATAATGAATTTAGCTAGACCATATGTTTGACCAAAATTAATTTTTAGTTATAAATACTAAAATTCAGCTGTGCTGATAAGTTAGCCAAAAAGGTGACACCTGATTGTGCTTTTACCCAACAAGACTTATGTCAGTTAACATGTTAACCCTAAAAATACTTGATGAGTCAACCTAGAGAAAACCTTGATGAGTCAACCTAGGGAAATATTTGATGTGTCAACTAAAAAATACTTGACAAGTTAATCCTTAACCCCATGATGAATGAAAAATGTATAGTACTTCCCTTATAATTCACCATAAAGCCAACAAAAATCATCAAGAGGTTAATGATTAAATCCATATTAAATTCTATCCCAATCTTGGTAAACCATTTTCTAGTTGGTGTAAACTATTTTCCTTATTTATCTTGTCATTCCAAACTACTATGTTATTTTCCTGATTCACTCGGTGTATACTGCATTCACCACTCGATAATTTCTTGTTGCTTGGTTCATGTGAATTCTCAGTGACCACTATTCTTGGTAATCAGTGATCATCTGGCTCAATCATAACTGTGTTCAGTTAGCTTAGTTATCAACCTTATGATTTTCTCAATGTAAAGGCTTTGTGTATTGACCAACTATCCTATCTTGTCTCCTTTACCAACTATTTGACTGAATGATACTAATGAAAACTATTAATTTTCTTTAGGAGTAATAGTTTAGCTAGAGTAATGATTATTAGCTTTTATACTTATAACAAGGTATAAGTATATAGACACTTTTGTAAAAGGGTGCGATGTTGAAAATGGTAATATAAATGGACGTGAACTCTGAAGGAATCTAAGAGGCAGAGTAGAGATAAAGAGAAAGCATAACAAGAGGAGTTATTCAAGGAATACTTTATTAACTCTTTGTATTAAGGATAAAAAATTAATTTTAAGTGTCATTGTGATGAAGGGTGCTCTGATACCACTTGATGAAGGGTTCTCCCCTTAATACCACAAACACATAATAGAAACAGAGAACAACAATTTGCAAGAACAGAAAATGGGCTTCTTATTATCTTCACAAATGTGGAATTAAAATTTTTTAGAATTACAATATGCAAAGCCACATGGGCATTCCCCTTAAAATATTCTATAGGACAAAGGCTTGAATCATTACCCAGATCTACCTAGAATTGCCCTAGACAACACTACGGGCCTTCTTTATATAGACAATTTCTACCACCCGAGAAGGTTCCAAAAATTTAGCCCTAAGGGCTGACCAAAATTAGAATTATTTTATTTTTTAATTTATTACATTAAAGTCAGCTCAAAATGACTTTTGAAACTCGAACAAATTTTTTGAAGAAAAACTATTTTCTGTCATTTCAGGTGGTCCGACTTATGGAGACCATAAGTCGTCACTAGTTGACCCGATTCACTATTATGAAACCAATTCAAAAAGGGTGTGAGGAGCTCTACAACACCTAAATTAAGCAAGCTTGATTCAGCTAAAGTTTCAACCTCATCTGGGACCTCTAAAGCTTTCAAAACTAAGTTCACAGTTTCTGTACCCTATTTACTATTGGCATTAAGTATGATTGTCATCAGTGACAACACTTATTCAGACTCTGTGTGCTTACCAAATAGATAGTGCTTACCGAACAGACAGTGTTTACTGAGTAGACAATGTTTACCAAGCAGTCAGTGTTTACCGAGAAGACAGTGTTTACTGAGTAGACAGTGCCTACGGAGTGAACAGTGCTTACCGAGCAGGACAGTGCTTACCGAGCAAGATAGTGTTTACCAAGTGACACTATATCTACCAAGTCTCCAGTATATACCATGTTCGAAACTACAACCGAGTGGTTAGTATGGACCGTGCCTCCACTTCTACCGAATTCATGATGATGCCAAGTAACGCAGTGGATGCTGAGTATCAGAAAGTCACGAAGTTAGTTTGTAGTAATCGAGTCACTATATTTGGGCCGACTCAGTAATATTTGTGTTAGCTTGTTTATGAGCTGACTTTGTAATTATGTTGTAATTGTTTTAGATTAATATATAAATAATGTTTTATATCATATCCAAGAAAAGAAATAGAGAAGTATGAAAAAGAGAGAAAGGTAGAGATAAGCGAATTACAAAGGGCTACAACAGTATAAAAAGTAGCAAAGATCTATCCATCACAGAAGGTGATCAATAAATCAGAGAATCTCAATCAGTAAGTACAGTTGCAAGTAAGAGATCTACTGTTTCATCCTAACAGGTGAATCAGCTTGAAATCCTTTAACCGGGTAGACTTAACAGTCTTTGTAAAATCTCTTAACCCAGTGCATACTTCATTGTATGTTTGTAAATCCTCTAACAAGGTGGACCTAGCAGTCCTTATTGCTCCTAACAGGGCAGATCATCAGAAGTGATCATTGTAAGCCTTAACTGGCAAAATTTATTCTGCAGTATTGAAGTTTTGTGGGTATCATCCCCACCCCAATTTTACTTTCTACTTGGAAGGTTTTTGGGTCACCAAATCTCCGTGTTCAAAGTGTTATGAATGTTTTATTCTTTCTGTTACTCATGCATGCAGTCAGATTATCAATCTAATATTATTAAGATCTGAATTTGTTAAAAGTTTTGAAGTTACTGATTCACCCCTCCCCTCTTAGTAACCTAGATAGTCTTGAATATTTCCAACAATTGGTGTCAGAGCTCAGTGGTTCTTAGAATAAAGTTTGACAACTTGAGAAAAGATTCAGGACAATGGAGATATTCAGACTAAACAAAGTAATTGAGAATGAAAAGCTAGATCTGGAAATGGCCATAACTCAACTCAAAGAAGCAAGAGAGCATCTTTCCCTTTCCCTAAAAAGAAGGAAGGAACTTGCAAATCAGATCAATGACCACCAGTATGTTGAAGAAAATATTGAAGACTTTTTCCCTTCAAGCAGCTCAGATGAAGCAAACAATGCAATCAAAGAACTTCTAGAAAAGAGTGGATCTCTGCAAGAAGAAGTGAAAAAATTGAAAAGAGAATAGGAAATTCAGTCAACAAGATTCTGTGAAGTCTTGGAATAAAGAAACAAGATAAAAGATGAAATAGATGAAAAGAAAAATGAAATCCAGAATAAAACCCTTCAACTAGAAAACCTTATTGATCAAATCTCCAATGCAAATGAAGAAATCTTGACCCTGAGATCAGAAAATGAAAATATAAGAGAAGAGCTGAGATCTGAAAAGCAAATCAATTTAAGAGTGATGAGTGACCTAGATGCTGAAAGGAAAATCAATGAGAGAATGTTAAAATCTCAAGAAGATATGAATCAGGTGTATTAATGAAACCTTCATAGGAAAAAAGGAAAAGTAGGACTTGGATACAAAGAGGAAGGTGAATCCTCCAAACAAGGTACTCAAAAGAATCAGAAACCTACCTATAATCACTATGGCAAAATTGGTCATACTTCAAACAAATGTTAGAGCAATGGAAAAGAAAAATTCAATGGAAAATGCTACAATTGCAATCAACTTGGTCATAAAGAAAATGAATGCAAGGAGAAACCAAGATTTGAAGGAAAATGTCACAAATCTAGCAAACAAGGTCATAAGGCATCAGAATGCAGAACTAAAACACCCAATCCAGTGGAATAAATTATTAAAGCAATGTTTGGTTGGGATTACAACACTTGGTGTAGATGTCATTACTATGGAGAATATGGACACATTGGCATGAATTGTGTAAGGCACCACTTGAGAAAAAATGATTCTACCATAAGATGTTATAATTGCACTAAGCTTGGTCACATAGCTAAAAATTGCATGAATTTAGGCAAAGTTGAAGATGAAAAGAAAGCAAAAGCAAATAGCACTAGGAAGTAGATGAGATAGCAGTGGATTCCTAAACCTATCGAGAAAACCAGTCCTGAAGTCACTCATGAAGGGAGTGGCTCTATGAGCTCTAACTAGTCTCCAAGAAAGCACTGGAACTGTATCTTCATAGACATATTCCAAAATAGTTCCTGAACTGAAAGAAAGAAAGATCCAAATCAGTATGGAAGATATAGTAGGATCACAAGAAGGTCGGTATCAGTTGTATACACCTGAAAATGGTCATCTAGACTATTAGTCCCTTTTGCTAAAATCATCAATTGCTTGTTCTTGATCAAATCCTAGTCCTATCATTTATTTGATTATTTTCTATGGGGTAACCATCTTATCCTAAGTCTTTATTTATTAAAAGGAATATTTCCTCCCCTTTTAATAAATAAAAATCCCCCACTTTTCTTCTTATCCTACGTTGCACAAATAAAGCATTTAATTCTTATTTATAAAGAAAAATAAAATAAAAAATAAAAGAAAAGCACTTTTTGTCTCACATGGACATAAAGTAAATGCTCAACATAAAGTAAATGCTTCTAATTTTCCTATTGGAGGATATTTGTGCACAAGGATCAAGCTTCTTTTTTTCTCCACTATTGATTAAATCTTTTGCCTCTTAATCTCCATGGTCCATTGATTTTTCACCTCCTATAAAAGAAGAGCTCTCTTCCTCATTTGCACACACAAATTTTTATGCTATTGTTATGCTACAAGTTTTCTAGGTCATCTTGGAGCTTTTGGAGATATTCTTGCATCTAGGGTTTGAAGATTTGGAGCATTGTTGGCATTCATCTTGGATCTTCATCAACACTCTATCTTCTTGTCTTTATTCTTAAATCATCATGGCTTTCTTGCTTCATAGTTAGATTTCATTTTCATGCATAGTATTTGCATTTTCATAGCTTCATTCTTAGTTTAGATTTCCTTTTATGCAATAGATTAACTTGCATTGTCATATAGATTTGCTTTGCATTGCATACATTTGGCTTCATTGGAGATATTGGCATTCTTGCCCTTGTCTTCCTTGAATCTCCCATTGCATGGTTTACTAGCAAGGTTATAGGCTTAATAGCTCTAGCTGAGAGCATTCTTAAAAACCCTTGCACTCCATGCCTAGGGAGCTATGGATCGATTTGTGAGGGCTCATTCTATTAGTAACCACCGAGCAAGGTCAGGAGTAACCTAACTTCATTTGGTTATCGAGTAAGGTCGGAGAAGTATGAATTCGTATGTTCTTCGAGTTGAGGAATCTTCACCAAGCATTTAATGCATAGTGGATGACAGTTTGTCAAATTCAATACCCTAATTCCTATGGAGCATTAATGACAAAGTTTTAACAAAAAGCATGAAATCAAATTCATTCTTCACCACGAATATCAGCATTTTGAGCAGAGAAATTTCTAGTGCGATCCAGTGATTCGAAGAAAAATTCTAAAGCAAAAAATTTTCTACCATGCTACCATGGCTTCATCCAGTACCAAAGTAAAGAAAGGTTCAGAAGTGTTAGTTCATGGAGAATGGAAAGCGCTGGATTTCAAACTCGTGCTTGTGATTGCAGAAATGCTAGATCTGAGTGGAGTTCAGTCTCAAATTCCTCCAAAGGTACTTCTTGTAAACAACATTCATAGTCATTTTAAAGGTACAATTCAAGAACTTGGAACCCTAGAAATAGATGTTTCTCATGAAGAACTGTGTGTTGATGGTGTTCTCAAACTGGGACATAAACATTTGGAAGAAAAGGGTTTAACACATATCACCCACTTGCCTTGGTGTTTTCTAGAATAAAATGGATAAGATATATTCTGAGCCAAGTACATGAAGGTAAAATTTGGCTTGAGCAACCAGTGGAAATAACAAAGAAGATTATTCACCAAGTCACTGGTCTTCCCATGCTTGCCCAGGCTAAATCTACAAAAACCCTAGCCAAATGGGATGGTAAAGGTATGAAAATTAATAGTATTACCGATGTAGAACTAAAATTTGGCACATATGTAATAGCACACAAGATATACAGTTCAAGTCAACAGAATAGTGTTCCGTGTGAAGCAATTGACCTAGCCTATAAAGTTGTGAAGAACAATCTGTCATTTGACCTAACAGATCTTTTGTTGAAACAGTTCAACAAGAACATGGAGAGCATCCAAACCTCAAAGAATAATCCATGTAAGTTTGGCTCACTGTTGGTTTGTTTATTTTTCTATGCTCAAAAGTTTTTCCCATCAAAAGGCACAGTAAAATGGAGAAAGGATGTACCTATTCTTTATCAGATAAATGAGTATATTACAGAAATGGTTGAGAATTTTACAAGCATAATGGATAACTATTTTGAATCTTTTAAGGAGAAGATGAATAACAAATTTTGAATTCCACTAAAAATGGTGGAAGATTATAAAGATGAGATTTGTTTCATGGTTGATTGTGATAGAGTATACATTCAAGTAGTAAGCCCCAGGATTGTATGGGTGAAACCTCTTCCTTATGAGGTAAACATTGATGAAACAAAGGATATAATTGAAGCCCTAGTAAATCAACCTATTGATCCAAAGGCTCCATACTTTGGAACATATGATGAAGCTAAGATAAGAATTGAGCTAAGCATAAAACTTCCACAGGCGGTTAACAAAGGTAGAAAGAGGATGGCCAAGATACAATCTAGCACACCTCTAATGTTAACCGAGGGCTTAGGAAAAGATATTGTAGAAGAAGAAAAGGATGAGAATAAAGAAGAACAAGTGCCTGTAAAGAAGAAAGGAAAGGTAACTATCACCAAGAAACTCGAGAAATCCACTGCATTATTCACAAGGAGAAGATCAAGGGGCAAGGTAGGTAAAATCAATGATGATATAGTATTCAAAAGACCTCCTCCCTCATTTGAACAAAAGATTAAGGATTTGAGAGAAGGATCTGGAATTGCAAATTTCAAATCTCTCAAATATGAAATTAAATCAAAGGCAGAGCAGTAGGAAATAGAAGATGCTGTCATTGAGAAAATAGGAAAATGGAAGTACTCACCTGATGATATGTCTTCTCAAATTCCAGGTGTTCTATTGGATCAAGTCAAGATGAGATGGTCCAATGCAAGAAAAATTGTCAAGGACATATATGCTCAAACATTAAGACAGTTAATGCCAAGTTTGAAAGATGATGAAATAAATAAGGCATTGATAGAAAATGAGCGCAAGATGACACTAAAATTCAACAATTGTTTAGTTTTGATCAAAGATATAGAGTCAGTTGTGAAGAGTGCAAATTCTACTTGGAAAAACATCTATCATCTTCACAAATCGAGTACGAAAACTGTGATAATCAAAGATATTGACGATGAAAGTGATGAAGAAGAAGAAGAAGAAATAGTTTAGATTGATAATGTTGTGTCAGAGGAAGCAGGGATGGAAGCTACTGAGGAAGCTGAGGAGAATGTTGAGGAAGATGATCTAGCTCAGATAGATGTAGAGGTAATTGCCTCACTTCCCCACTCTCCAGTAAAAATTGCTACATCTAGCTCAGAGAAAACTTCAAGTGTGATTGTAACAACTCCCTCAGATACATCAAATGTCCAATCATCACTAGCACAACTCAATGTATCAACGACAGAAGTGGCTACCACTTCATCTACCAAGCTTCAGCCTCCTTCTTCCACTGAGTTCTAGTCCTTTGTACCTTCTTCAAATTTGATTTTTTTAGTAGTAAGTACTTCAAATTCTACAGTTGTAAATACTTCAGTTTTTGATTTGTCAAGTATTCCAGTTAACATCCCATCAGTCGGAAGTTTATCAGTTTTCACTACTAGTCCTACTATGTCTATAATAATTTCTACTACAAAGGCAATAAGTATAAAGACTCAACCGAGTACAAAATTTCTGAGTAAGAGTGTAGTAGAAGGTATAGATTTAGATGAGGAAATACAAATTCCCCAGCTAGATTTTGCAAACCTCACTGCAGATCAAATGCAAATAGTTGGTGAACTCCTCCAGAAGAAAGCAAAGCAGAAGAAACTAAAAGAAGAAAGAGATAAGGAATATAAGATCATTGAGGATGCCAAGAACATTTTGACAGAAGATATAGGTGTTAAAGTTGATTCCTCTCAACACATTTTTCTGCAGTTGGTAGAAGCAATTAACAAGTTTAATGATGATTCCTCTAGAATAGACAAGTTGCTTGAAAATGCTAAGAAGAAGTTTGAAAATGAAGTGCTTGAGCACATTTCTCAACAAATAGCTATCAATCAGGCAGGGTTATCTTCATTTTTGACTAGCATTGAGTCCTCCTATTCCAAGGTAACATCTCTTTTTGTCAAAATCTGTAATGTTGCCAAGTTCTCAAAGGAAATTAAAGACAAAATAAATAAGATTTATGAGGATCTGAAGATCAGTGCACAAAAGTTGTAACTTGAACCTAGTTCAAGTTTTGCACATCAGATGACAGTCAGATTCCTATCTGATAAGCAGTCAGAGTTATTGAAAGAAGATGCAAAGATCAGATCAACATTAATAGATATTCAAAACATGATCCTTCCCATCATGGATACAATGCAGAAGCATATTGCATACTCAAAAACATTGATCAATGACAATCAGTTTTCAATTGCAGATCACATGATTGAACTCTCTGCAAAAGTCCAAGTTGCACTCCATACATGCAAGATTCTACAAGAAAATTGGGATAGAACTCTAGAACTAATTGGAAAGGTGCATTATGATTTTCTCTCACATTTTGGTATCTCCGTGTAAAATATTTGTATATACACCTTTGGCATTATTTTCAAAAAGGGGGAGAAAGTATATGAGATATGAAAGGGGGAGAAAATATAAATAGAAAATATGAGTATGAGGTAAAATAAGATATTTGTATATATACTATATAAGAGAAACATGAAATGTATATACAAAACCAGTATCAGCATGATTGTGTATATAAGTTTTGGGCAATAAGTGTTTTGTCACTAATGCCAAAGGGCGTGATTGTTGGCATTAAGTATGATTGTCATCAGTGACAACACTTATTCAGACTCTGCGTGCTTACCGAATAGACAGTGTTTACCAAGCAGAAAATGTTTACCGAGTAGTCAGTGTTTACTGAGTAGACAGTGTTTACCGAGAAAATAGTGCATACCGAGTGAACAGTGCTTACCGAGCAGGACAGTGCTTACCGAGCAAGATAGTGTTTACCGAGTGACACTATATCTACCAAGTCTCCAGTATATACCATGTTCAAAACTACAACCGAGTGGTTAGTATGGACCATGCCTCCACTTCTACCGAGTGCATGATGATGCTGAGTAACGCAGTGGATGCCGAGTATTAGAAAGTCACGGAGTTAGTTTGTAGTAACTGAGTCACTATATTTGGGCCGACTCAGTAATATTTGTGTTAGCTTGTTTATGAGCCGACTTTGTAATTATGTTGTAATTGTTTTAGATTGATATATAAACAATGTTTTATATCATATCCAAGAAAAGAAATAGAGAAGTATGAAAAAGAGAGAAAGGCAGAGATAAGCGAATTACAAAGGGCTACAACAGTATAAGAAGTAGCAAAGATCTATCCATCATAGAAGGTGATCAATACATCAGAGAATGTCAATCAGCAAGTATAGTTGCAAGTAAGAGATCTACTATTTCATCCTAACAGGTGAATCAGCTTGAAATCCTTTAACCGGGTAGACTTAACAGTCTTTGTAAAATCTCTTAACCCAG
Organism: Chamaecyparis obtusa; assembly: GCA_027943335.1. Lineage (NCBI taxonomy): Eukaryota > Viridiplantae > Streptophyta > Pinopsida > Cupressales > Cupressaceae > Chamaecyparis > Chamaecyparis obtusa. The sequence goes on from BSBK01005734.1 coordinate 154,934, forward strand.
TGCATACTTCATTGTATGTTTGTAAATCCTTTAACAAGGTGGACCTAGCAGTCCTTATTGCTCCTAACAAGGTAGATCATCAAAAGTGATCATTGTAAGCCTTAACCGGCAAACTTTATACTACAGTATTGAAGTTTTGTGGGTATCATCCCCACCCCAGTTTTACTTTCTACTTGGAAGGTTTCTGGGTCACCAAATCTCTGTGTTCAAAGTGTTATGAATGTTTTATTCTTTCTGTTACTCATGCATGCAGTCAGATTATCAATCTAATATTATTAAGATCTGAATCTGTTAAAAGTTTTGAAGTTACTGATTCACCCCTCCCCTCTCAATAACCTAGATAGTCTTGAATATTTCCAACAATTTACAAAACCAAAAATTCTCAATATCTTCAAAACTAGACTTGATCTAGGAATGAAATTTTACTAGCAGACTAATATGATTGAGATGAACCTCCAGATGTGAAATTTGAACATTCCAAGATCATATGACCAACTTACTGAAAATAGAAAGTTTCCATAAATAGAAATTCTACACAAGTTAGCCCTCACTGAAAAGAAACCCAAATATTTTTGGGTGTTGCAAGATTGCTCTTACACCCAAGATTCTTCTGCATCACATTGTACCTATTGTACACCCCTAACAAGGTTTGATTTCCTCTTATGGGGTTGGACTCTTAGCAGGGTTGATTCCTTAATTGGGATCACATTGTAAAAACTCCTAATATGGTTTGTGATTTAACCAAGACTGTCCTATTGTAATACTCAACTCCTAATAGGGTCAGAAGCCCTAATACGGTTATTATACTTATAGTGCATATATTTTTGGGTATCATCCCCATCGAGGTTTTCTCTTAATATGGTTTCCTTGAAAAAAAAATGGTGTTATTACTTCTTCTATGAGTGTTTATGTTAGATGGTTACTTATCTGATGTTGTATCTTTATATGTTGTTTCAAAAAAGTAATGAAGTTTAATAATTTAGTAAAGTACTATAACACTGATTCACTCCCCCTTTTTAGTGTTACCAAATCCTAACAAATTTAAGTTGTGTGAACTTAAAGACAACTTAGTTATTGTGTTATGGGATCTTGGACAATATTGCATCTATTTTGGAGATGTCAATGAGAAGGTGAACTAGTTTGAGCCAGTACTAGTTTCTTGTAGCTTTATGGACAATTTTGGGGACTTGTGCTAAATTTTCTATAGGGGTAAAAACATGGTCAAATTACCTACCATTTACATTGAGATCAAAGAACATTGAAGATATTGGAGCAATAGTTTGATGTTGAAGTGTTTTCAGTTGTGATCACAAAACCATCACATGGCTTCGCGAGCTAGGTATATGTGATTAACTCAAAGATTTTTTGTTAATTGTAGTAATAGAGAAATAATTATAGATACAAATAAAGTTTTTAATGTACTTGAAAGGAATAGATACAAATTTAAAAGGAATCCTTTCAAATATATTGAAGAGGATCAATAGGGTGCATTTTCTCATACCCTAGCTGGTGTTCTTCATGTCAAAGACATCAGGGCATATGTACATAACAAGATTGAGTTGATAGGGACTATAAATATTTATAATGAAATTATATGATTATATAATGCAGATAAAACCCTAAGAGAAGAATGTAGGAAATTTGATGGGTTACAATAGTCAAATAAATGGAGAAATTTGAATTTGACGAGTTAGACTAGATAAAAATTGTGCTAAGTAGAATTCATATGGATTGGTGGAACTCCCACTAAGATCATCATAGAACTATTGCATGAGATCATTGGTTTACATATGAAAGGTAAAGTACCTGCTGAAGAAAAGAACATTAGGTTTGAGGAAGAAAAAATAACAAAAGAAAATGTAACAAAAGAGCCATGACTATATATGACATTGCACAAGAAGATGTTAAATTTGTACCAATGATATTAGGATACAAGTTACAGTATAGTAGCATAATAAATAGTTTTCTACCAAGTTTTGTTCACATAACATTCAAGATGGTAATTGAAGATGAGGAGTATGACCTATGTGAGCTCCTAAAGCAATAGCTAATGCAAAATTTGGTAGGAATAAAGAGAAATAGGTCAACACATTTCAAATTTGGATCACTGATGATGTACTTTTTCTTCCATGTTATGAGAAGATTTCCTAAAATGTACCTATGGAGATCTAATAGATGCTCTATGAAAATGATTAGTGACTTCTACAGAAGAAGTGATGAGAAAAATAGGTATAATGAGGTTGTAGGAATGATGAAAATCTGTTAGAAATAAATGTGTGAAAGGGAAAGGATCCCTTGTAGACTAGTGGATAAGTATAAAAATGACATATGTTTCATGGTGGAGACTGAAAACTGATGCAGGAGCATCCTGGGTGTAAGAGCAATCTTGCATCACCCAAAAATATTTCTATTTTTTTATATTCAATAAGGGCTATTTTGTGCAGAGCTGCTATTTATGGAAAGTTACTATTTTTGGTAATTTTTCGTATGTGCTCAGAATGATTTGATTTCTTTCTTGGAGGTTCATTTTGGTCATATAAGCCTGTCAGTAAAGTTTCATTGCCAGATCAAGTGTATATTGGAAGATATTGAAGATTTTCGGTATTGGCAGCAGGGTACAGAAACTTTGAACTCAGTTTTGAAGGCTTTAGAGGCCCCGGATGAGGTCAAAAATTTGGGTGACGGACGCTTGCGCCAATCAAGCCTGTAGAGCGCTTCGTGGCATTTCCGAAATGGGGTTATAATAGCCGATCGGGTCAACTGGTGATGACTTATGGTCTTCGGAAGTTGGGCCACCCGAAATGGCAGAAAATAATTTTCTTCAAAATTTCTGTTCGGGTTTCAAAGGTTATCTTGAGCCGACTATGATGTAATAAAATGTAAAATAAAATAATTCTAAGTTTGGTCGGCCTTATTGGCTAAAATTTTGGAACCTTCCAGGCGGTGGAAAATTGCCTATATAAGGAAGGCTGTATTATTGTCTTAGGCAGTTCAGAATAGTTCTGGGTAGTAGATCTGGGTAATAGCTCAAGGCTTTGTCCTACAGAATATTGTAACGGAATGCCCATGTGGCTTTGCATATTATAATTCTGAAAGTTTGTAATTCCACATTTGTGGAGATAATAAGAAGCCAATTTTCTATTCTTGCATATTGTTGTTGTTTCTCTATTTTTGTTATGTGTTTGTGGTATTAAGGGGAGCACCCTTCATCAGGTGGTATCAGAGTAGGAGCTCTTGAGTGTGTAAATAGATCACTGACCGTGAGGCAGTTTGCACCAGGACCGTGGCTAGGGTTTCAGTGCGCATCACGAAAATGCCTCCACGAAGGGAACGTGGCGGAAGAGCTGGTGTTGTAACACCTGAGATTAGAGAGCTGCAGAGACAAGTGCGAGCATTGCAAGAAGAGATTCGTAGAGGAATGAATCTTAATGTCAGAGATGAAAGCGAGGATGAAGCCGAAGAAGAATATCAAGAAGGAGAAGTTGAAATTGTGAACCAGGAGGAAGAAAGACTTTTTCGGGCCATTTCTAAGATTGGGAAAAGACCTAAGATTGAGGTTCCTACATTTTCTAGAAATCTTAACCCAGAAGAATTGATCGACTGGATCAACGAATGAGAGGAATATTTTTAGTATGAAGATGTTGAGGATCCTGACAGGGTCAAATTTGCGAAAGCTAGACTGAAAGGTCATGCGAAGATATGGTGGCAAGAGATTCAGTTGGAGTGAAATAGAAGGGGAAAGGAGAAAATCATGAGATGGGATCGGATGGTGGATAAATTGAAGCGGCAGTTCATTCCTGTTGATTATGAGCTTGACCTACTGAAGAAAATGCAAAGTTTGAAGCAAGCAGGAAGATCTGTTCAGGAGTATACAGAGGAGTTCTATCGACTTCTCATCAGATTAGGCCACACAGAAGCTGATAAGGAGAAAGTTGCCTGATACCTTAATGGGTTAAGGCCAAGCATTCAGGAGGAGCTGAATCTGGTTCGAATGAATAGTATTGAAGAGGCATACCAGTTTTCCCTAAAAGTAGAGGAAAAGCTGAACAAGAAGTTTGAGAGCAGACAAAATGGAAGAGGTCACGGTGGACGATCTGGTGGATGATCATATGGTGGTCGAAATGAAGATCTGAAAAAGAAGGATGAGGCCAGTAGCAGTCAGAATCAGCGAGGAAATAATTCCAATCGCTTCCAGGATCAGAATAATAGAGATCAGAGAGGAAGAGGAAGAGGACAAGGATCTAGAAGAGGTGGCTTCCGTGGCACATGTTTTCACTGTGGAGAAGAAGGTCATAGGACATTTGAATTTCCTCAGCGCCAAGGTAGAATAGACAGGAGAAATGAAGGCCAGGCCAGAGTTGCAGAAATGTTGATTAACAGAAGAGTCCTGTTGAGTGGTGAGAATGAACCTGAGCAAAGGAGGAGACTGTTTCGCACCAGGTGCAAGTGTGAAGGTAAATGTTGTGATGTGATTATTGATAGTGGAAGCAATGACAATTTGGTGTCAGAAGAGATGGTGACAAAGTTGAAGCTCAAGAGACAGAAACACCCACATCCATATCGGATTGCCTGGGTACAGGATGACCACAAGGTCATGGTCAATGAACAATGCTTGGTGAAGTTCAAGATTGGCAGATACCAAGATGAGGTATTGTGTGATATCATATCTATGGATGCATGTCATATGTTGTTGGGTAGACCATGGTAGTTTGACAGATGTGTTGTACATGATGGTCGTGCGAATACCTATTCCCTGACAAAGGATGGAGTGCGGCATAAGCTAAAACCATTGAAGGAGACTGAAGAAAAGGTATGTGGTAATGCAAGAATAACATTTGTTGATGGAAGAAAATTCCTAGATGGTATGAGGCATGAGCATGTGTGTTTTGCTTTAATTCCAAAAGTTGGTAAAGAAGAAGTAGAGGATGTACCTGTAGAGGTTGCAGATTTGTTGAATGAGTTTCAGGATATTGTATCTGATAATGTACCTAATGGATTACCACCGGTAAGGAAGATCAGTCATCAGATGGATTTGATTCCAGGAGCCAGTTTTCCAAACAAGGTAGCACATAGAATGACACCAACAGAAAGTGAAGAGTTGAACAGACAAGTACACGAGTTATTGCAGAAGGGGTTGATTCGAGAGAGTTTGAGTCCCTGTGCTGTACCTGTGGTATTAGCACCAAAGAAGAATGGAGAGTGGAGGATGTGTACAGATTCCAGAGCAATAAACAAGATCACAATCAAGTACAAGTTTCCATTGCCATGAATGGATGATATTATGGACTGTTTTAGTGGAGCTGTGTATTTTTCAAAGATAGATCTGAAAAGTGGATATCATCAGATTTGGATTAGGGAGGGAGATGAATGGAAGACTACCTTCAAGACAAAGGAAGGACTGTATGAGTGGTTAGTCATGCCTTTTGGGCTAACCAATGCACCGAGCACTTTCATGCGGCTCATGAACGAGGTTCTGAAAGAATTTCTAGGTAAGTTTGTCATTGTTTACCTAGATGATATTTTGATCTTTAGTAAGACATTGGATGAGCATATGATGCATATTCGTATGGTATTTGAGAAGCTGAGAGAAGAGAAATTTTTGATTAATTTGAAGAAGTGCAGTTTTGTGAAGAAAGAGTTAGTGTATTTGAGATTTGTAGTTTCAGCAGAAGGTCTAAAAATGGACCCAGAGAAGGTACAAGCTATCCTTGAATGGCCTACTCCAAGGAGTGCTACCGAGGTAAGATCTTTTCATGGTCTAGCTAGCTTTTACAGAAAGTTTATCAGAAATTTTAGCAGTATTTGTGGACCCTTGACTGAAACAATGAGAGGGGATAGAAAAGAGTTTAAGTGGACAAATGGGGCAGAAAAGAGTTTTCAATTGTTGAAACAAAAAGTTACAGAAGAACTTGTTTTAGCACTTCCAGATTTTAATAAGGTGTTTCAAGTAGATTGTGATGCTAGTGGTACTGCAATAGGAGCTGTTATGAGCCAAGAAGGTAAACCTGTTGCTTATTTCAGTGAGAAGTTAAATGATGCCAAGAGGAAATATTCTATTTATGATCAAGAATTTTATGCTATAGTTCAAGTATTAAAGAAGTGGAGACATTATCTACTTCCTAAGGAGTTTGTTTTGTATACTGATCATCAAGCTTTGCAATATTTGAATAGTCAAAGAAAGTTGAATCAAAGGCATTTGAAATGGGTTGAGTTTTTGCAGAGTTATACATTTGTTTTGAAACACAGGAGTGGAAAGTCTAATAGGGTTGCAGATGCTCTTAGAAGAAGGCAACTATTGCTGACAGAAATGCAGATTGAAGTGGTTGGGTTCAAGGAACTCAAGAATTTGTATCGAGAGGATCCTGATTTTGGTGAAGCTTGGAAAGCTTGTGCAGAACCTACTACTCTAGACAGGACAAGATGGTTGGATTTCATCATCTAGGATGATATGCTATTTAGAGGGAATCAGTTGTGCATTCCACAAAGTTCTATGAGGGAGAATCTCATCAAGGAGAAGCATAGTGGAGGATTGGCTGGACATTTTGGTCGTGATAAAACCCTTGGTTTGGTTAGTGAGAATTATTATTGGCCACAGTTGCAGCAAGATGTGAAGAAGTTTGTACAAAGTTGCAGAGTATGTCAGATGGCGAAAGGAGTGAAGCAGAATACAAGGTTGTATCAGCCATTACCTATACCAGAGAAGCCTTGGGAGGATATCAGTATGGACTTTGTTCTTGGTTTACCAAGGACTCAGCGGGGACACGATTCAATTTTTGTGGTAGTTGACAGATTCTCGAAGATGGCACATTTCATTCCCTGCAAGAAGACTAATGATGTTGTTCATGTAGCAGAATTGTTTTTCAGAGAAGTAGTGAGACTTCATGGTTTGCCAAAGACCATAGTTTCAGATCGGGACACTAAGTTTGTTGGATATTTCTGGCGAACATTGTGGAAGAAGTTGAAGACAGATTTGAAGTTTAGTTCATCACATCATCCACAGACTGATGGACAGACAGAGGTGGTGAATAGGAGTCTGGGAAATTTGCTGAGATGTTTGGTTGGGGATAAGCCAATAGGATGGGATTTGATTTTACCACAGGCAGAATTTGCATACAATAATTCTATCAACAGGAGCACTGGTAAATCACCATTCCAGATTATATATGGAAGTAGTCCAAGAAATGCATCTGAATTGAGGAAGATAGATAAAGGAGAAATAAGTAGTGCTGAGGCTGAGGATTTTGCAGAACACTTTAAGAACATCCATGAAGAGGTGAGGAAGCATATTACCAAGATGAACGCACAGTATAAGGCTAAGGCAGATGAGAAAAGGAGGTATAAGGAATTTTAGGTTGGTGATGAAGTCATGGTTCATTTGCGGAAGGAGCGGTTTCCAGTTGGTACATATAACAAGCTGAAAATGAAGAAGTTTGGACCATGTAGGGTACTGAAGAAACATGATTCAGGAAATGCATATGAGGTAGAATTGCCTACTGAGCTAAATATTTCACCAATTTTTAACATTTCAGATCTGACAGAGTATCATGAAGGAGGTGTTGAAGATGAGATCACAACAGCACAGTGGAGTATTCCAGCAACTAGTTCAGACACTAAGGAGATCGAAGATATACTGGACAGTTGTGTTGGTAGAAGCACAAGGAACATTACATATGAAGAATATCTGGTCAAGTGGAAAGGATGACCTGTTGAAGATTCATCATGGTTGACAAAGGAGGATGTTAGCCGTCTTGGTTTTCCTCTACACACCTGAGTCGTGACAGGGTCACTTCTCAAATTACCCTGGGTGTCTGATGCAGGAGCATCCTGGGTGTAAGAGCAATCTTGCATCACCCAAAAATATTTCTATTTTTTTATATTCAATAAGGGCTATTTTGTGCAGAGCTGCTATTTATGGAAAGTTACTATTTTTGGTAATTTTCATATGTGCTCAGAATGATCTGATTTCTTTCTTGGAGGTTCATTTTGGTCATATAAGCCTGTCAGTAAAGTTTCATTGCCAGATCAAGTGTATATTGGAAGATATTGAAGATTTTCGGTATTGGTAGCAGGGTACAAAAACTTTGAACTCAGTTTTGAAGGCTTTAGAGGCCCCGGATGAGGTCAAAAATTTGGGTGACGGGCGCTTGTGCTGATCAAGCCTTTAGAGCGCTTCGTGGCATTTCCGAAATGGGGTTATAATAGCCGATCGGGTCAACTGGTGATGACTTATGGTCTTCGGAAGTTGGGCCACCCAAAATGGCAGAAAATAATTTTCTTCAAAATTTCTGTTCGGGTTTCAAAGGTTATCTTGAGCCGACTATGATGTAATAAAATGTAAAATAAAATAATTCTAAGTTTGGTCAGCCTTATTGGCTAAAATTCTGGAACCTTCCAGGCGGTGGAAAATTGCCTATATAAGGAAGGTTGTATTATTGTCTTAGGCAGTTCAGAATAGTTCTGGGTAGTAGATCTGGGTAATAGCTCGAGGCTTTGTCCTACAAAATATTGTAACGGAATGCCCATGTGGCTTTGCATATTGTAATTCTGAAAGTTTGTAATTCCATATTTGTGGAGATAATAAGAAGCCAATTTTCTATTCTTGCATATTGTTGTTGTTTCTCTATTTCTGTTATGTGTTTGTGGTATTAAGGGGAGCACCCTTCATCAAAAACACATGCTCTGAATTAGTGGAACCTATAACTTCATGGGATACTCCTATGGGCTATAAATTTGATTACACCATTTTAGAACTTCAGACTCAAAATATTTTATAGTCCCCTAAACACCCCAATATTCCTAAATAGGGCACATATGAAGGAAAATATACAACATTTAAGGAAGAAATGATAAAAGGGAGAAAGAAGAAGAAATTTGAATCATTTTTTGACAAAATAGAAGGTCAATATGGAATATCCAAAGTCGATATGAAACTATTATGGAAAAAGTGGTAGAACATGGGGAGAAATACAATATTCCCCCTCTTCAAACTAACATTAAGGCACCTTTAGTGGTAGAAATTGAAGAATATGGAGAAAAATAAAAATATGACACTCCTACACCTATAAGGATAACATCGTAGAGGCGAGATACAAGATCATCTACACAAGGGAAAACACCTCATAAAGATAGACCTAAGGCAATGGCTAGTGGACCAGGAAGGAAAAGGAAAATACTTGACATTGCTCCATGTTCACATGGGATGGATAAGAAGAAAAAACTACCAAAAAATATGAACAAAATGAGGAAGCTCAAATAATGGATACAAAGAAATATGAGGAACAAAAGAACAAGTAACAAGAAGATGACAAGGACAAGAAACTTCAAGAGGAAAGTTTGAGGGAACTTGAAGTAGATAAAAATAAAGCATAATAAGTTGAACAAATGAAAGGTCAGGAAGCACAAAGGTACCTATTTAATCCCATTTTAAATTTTCTACAAAACAAAGTAGTAAATGAAGGAAAACTTAGTTGTATCAAAAATTACTTTGATAGATATGATGAACAAGAGAAAAATGAGATAGAAGACATAATTATGTAGCACATGCTCACCTTTAAAAATAATCTAATTGAAATAGAAGGTCAAATTAGTAAGGACCTATTAGAAATATTAAAAGGAAGAAAGAAGAGAGCCTTGGATGAGGACATCAACATGAAACAAGATATTGTTCTATAGAATATTCCTACTATGATAGGGAATGAGATGGGAGATTGGTTTAAGAAGCTAAGGCCAACGTTAAATGCCAAAACTAAAATCATAAAGTTATGACCTGAACATATAATGAATTTGAACATGGAACACATGGTAAGGTTGGACAACTACACCTAGAGGAGTGACCTGATATTTAAGTCTACAAGGAACCAAAGCCCATTAATAATCTCCATAGAGCCTACAATTTCCAAAATCATAGAAAAGGTTAAAGTTCCAAAGGAGACATAGGTAGTTGATAGTAACTTACCTGATTTATACATTGACAATGTTGGCATTTCATTGGATACAAAGTAGGATAAATAAGATCCATTTCAGATAAATGAAACTTTGATCAACATTGATGACATAGTAAATAATCTTGAGACTCCGAAGATTCTTGAAGAAGAATCAGCTAAGAAGGAGCTCCAAAGGGAGAAAACACTTGAAAAGAAACAAATATCAAAAGGAAATGATGAAGAAGAAAAAGAAACAAAAAATGAGAAGGAACAAGAAAATGAGGAGGGACAGCCAAAAGGATTTCCTATCACCCCTTTTGCTACACCTAGTTTGTTGGAAAGTGGATCTCAATCACTTCCAACAAGCTTAGAGGATCTGTATGTCACATATTTGATGAAAAGGTTAGTACTTTGTTTTTCTAAAGAAAAGTAACACTGAGAGAAGAAGATTAAAAAACTACCAAGACAATCCAATGAGTAACACAAATATTGAGTAATCTTTTGACTACACCTCCTATACATTAGAAGAAGCAGGAAGAATACGAGTTGTACATGACTTTAAAAAGCTAAGGATGAAAGATACTCTTGATGGAATCAAGAGTGATATTAATACATTGATTTCCACTATAAAGGAAATCAAATCTTGTCTTAAGGGTGGACAAGAACTATATAGACTCTTCATGACTTTGCATAAGCATGTAAAAAACATATTAGACATTATAGCTTAGGATGAAGAGGTTTTGTAAAATATCTCGAAGGATTTTGAAAAAAAATAAATTATGGACACAAATAAGGAAAAAAATATGATCATGGATAAAATGCATACCCTACAGTTGGAAAAGGACAGAGTTCAAAGGAGATTCTTATATTTAAGAAGCCTTTTGACTTCAAAGATCAATGTTTTCAATAGTACTCATGAGGAGCTTCATCTTGGCCTCAAAACTTTTTAGGGATTAGTAGTTATGGATGTAGAAAAAGAAGAAAAGGTTGCATTTGGTCTCAATGGACTCATTGAGGTTGCAAAGGAAATCAAAGCATCTTGGGATGCAAATATGTATATTTTGAAGACAAACTAAAAAGATTTGTTGTAGATAATTTAGTTGTAATTTGGTACACTTTCAATTTTTATTTTTTTTCACTTTTTAAAGACCTTTTTGGAACCCTTTTCCATTGATGTCAAAGGGGGAGAGATATAATAAAAAATGTTATGAGAAAGAGAAAACAAATATGTAAACTAAAAATATAGAAATATAAATAAAATTATGTGTTGCATTTATGCTAGTATATTTACAAAGATCATGTGTTAAATTTATATGTGTTCCATTTATGTCAGTATATTTCCTTTTACATTTTTGACTTGATGTTGTACTTAGTCATTTTTTCACTAAGTGTTTCCATCAATGCCAAAGGGGGGAATAGGTTTGAATGCAGTTGATGAAGGAAAAATACATAAGTCCACAGACTATTCCTCTAACCCAGTCTGACAAAAAATCTTAGCGAGCTTCACAAAATTCATACTAAGGCTTTCTATCTTAATGAAATTCTTCTGAGAAACCAATGAATACATGTGTAAGGTCCCACATATTCATTTTGAGGGAAAGAAGTGATGTTTAGTTGATTGGATGTGAAGACAATAAATAGAGCATAACATGTTAACAATCATTATACCTCTAACAAGGTATCAGTATACAAACACTATACCTATAACAAGGTATCAGTATACTAACCTTTGTAGATATACGTCTAACAAGGTATCAGTATAAAAAGACTTTTGTATAAGTGTGCAATGATGACATGGATGGAGGTTATATGAGAATTGTGAAGGAATCTAAAAGGGATAGAAGAAATCAAGAGGAAGGAGAATACCTTTTTAACTCTTTCTATTCAAGACAAAAGATTTATTGTAAGTTTTTTTGCACATATTATACAACCCTAATAGGGTTTGTTTTCCTTTACTAGGGCTAGGACCTTTAACATGGTAGATTCCTAAATAGGGATCTTCCTATATTGTAATAACCAACTCCTAATAGGGACATACCTCCTAACAGGGTTTTAAGATTCATAGTGTAGAATTTAGTGGGTACCATCTTCATCGGGGTTTTCCCCTTAATAGGGTTCCCTTGAAAATAAATATGGTGTCATGAGTTCATATATTCTTTTATTTTTTGCATGGTTGTTCATTTTATGTTATATATTTATATATTGGTTAAAGAAATTGTAGAATTTTAAGAATTCAATTAGGTACTATAACATTAATTCACCCCCCTCTTAGTGTTACCAAATCCTAATAGGAGTGTATCCTAACTCTTGAGCACATTCCGTCAAAGGCTTAGCATGAGTATTAATAAGGTGTGAGATACCAAGAAAAATTGATATGTTATTGTAATAATGAGTAATAAGCTTCTTAATAGCCTCAATAGAGGCAAGACTATCAAGATTTCAGTTCTCTTGCACAAGCCAATTTTCTAATTTATCAAACTCATGAGTGATCTTATAATCTTGGGAAGGCGGAATTATTAAGTCTTCATCCTCATTTTGAGAGAGATGAGAAGAATTATTCTCCATTATGGGATTGATATCTTGAGGTAAAATATTATTATCATCATGGACCCTAGGAAGGCTCTGAAGAATCAAGGTCAAAAGATCCCATGAGTCTACAACTTCTCCTAATGACAATGATAGAGGTTGGACTTAGTGTAACAAAGCTCATAAAAGAGGAGATTACAGAAGGAAACACTAATGATATCTAAGCCATAAAATATATAACCATGTATGTATAGCTAAATCTAACTCCAAAATAGTATTCACCAGTGGTAAAAAGGAAATCAAGGGATCTGACTCCAAATTTGAAAGGTAGTTATAACATGTTAGCTTCACAAAAATGTTTAGGGTAGAAATGGTATTGATGAATTTAGTAATGTAAACTATGTGAGATGTTATCATTAATTAACCATTTCCATCCCAACATTCAAAATACAAGAGAAATAGGGTCTTCTAGGTGTAACTCTCAATATAACCTAGGTTAAATTAGAAAAACCCAAGGAGATAAAGGGATGGAAATGCTAAACCCAAATTATACTAAGGAAGTACACTAGCAAGTCCTCTTTCATGAAATGTAATATTTGATTAAGGTTGTGTAAATGTGCTTTTAAAATTGAACAAATTGATTTACCAAGACAAACAATAGTGATCTAGGTGCTAAATGTAAGCAATAAACCCAATTGAGATGTGAAAAGAGATATAAACTAAGATGTGAAATATATAATGAGGTAATCACCTTGAAATGTGTAGAGGAATGTAATTTCCTACTATAGAAAATATTTTTTTAGACCTGTAACTAAATTTATGAATTTACATCTTTGATCATGGTTAAAAACCTAGATTGTACTAAAAATATCAGACAACCAGGACCAAGTTGACCATCGCACCGTGTTCTAGAATAGGTCAAATTAAGTCACCATTTTTCTAAGGCACTTTTTTTGAAGTTGATCCAAATTCTTTGAATAGCTCTTTACCTACAACTTCTTGATTTGTACCTCAAATTCCAAGAGCTTTCTCCTACGTATAGAAAAGCTAGGTTTTTAGGTTAGGGTGGATAAGGGATTTCCTTGGTCAAGCATTTGATTGAGGAATAAATGTTAAATTGAAATTTAAATGTGTAAATGAAACAAAAAAAATTAAATATTCACCTTTCTTGAAGAAACCCTTGTCAATAAGGATTGTTTTGTGTTTGTATGTTGATCATGAAATTGTAATGTAGGAAATCTCCACAAATACTATGTCTCTACCAAAACCACTTCATCGAGCCATGGATATAATTGTGAAACAAATAAAGAAGATGATGAATGCCTCAATGTAGATCTCCTCTCTTGATGACCAATAATATTCTAGTTCTTGAAGAGGAAACATGTCCATAAATGATCCTTGAATCTTTGATGACTTGAATGCTTGAATGTTGAAATTGGCTCCTTCCTTGTTTTGCATTCTTTTTTTCATTCTTGTTATTGTCTTTATTCTTTGTATGTCTCATGATATGTAAAATAAGGTTCCTAGACTTCCTTTTATACAAGTTTTCAGGTTGAAAAACAAACAAAATCGACAGGTTCACCATATTTTATGAATTAAATCTCTAAGACAACACTAGGCCTTATGTTCAGAAAGCCCAGGTAACAAGTCAACTTGGATGATGTCTTCAAAAATAGGTTGCATTGATAATCTAAAACTCATTTAAAATTGTGATGGAATAAATGGATAAGTGAAAGAAAGTGATTAGATATCACCCACATACTAAAGTGATATGTAAGGCAATTAAATCAATCAATGTTTTTTATTGATGTCAACTACTTTTGACTATACTTATCATGTTAGCTACAAACATCTGGAGAAAAAAAATGGTAAAGGAATGAGATATGTAGATGAAGATGTGATGGATATGACAAATATGGATATGGTATACATTCAGTAACTTATTGATGAGTTTATGGATCATGTTGTTGCCTTGATTGTATTACATGATTTTGTTATGTATTGAAGATCAGAACTAAATAAGTTTATGTGGTCAATAATTAAGGATTTCTATAATTACCAAGCTACTATAGTGTATATTGAGTATAGTATTAAGCAAGTAGTTATTCATCAACACATTATGATATTGACCAAGTGAAAGAATAAATAAAGTTTATAACAATCGATTGAATTGATGAGATGGATAGTTGCTTATGATTTTGAGGTAGATGATAGAGTTTTTTCTAATAATCTAAGGACTAAAAGAATTCAAGATTGATCAAATGGAGAAGCATGAAATGTGTTATAGACACAAGTGTCGAGGAATCTTGAAGTGGAAAAATGAACGATGGAGATTAAGAGGTAAAATCTAATGAATGAAAAGAAAATTGTTTATGAAGTCTATTTAAAGAGACATGAGATTCATTATTGAGTCTGGGGACTTATTGACACTTTAGGAGAATTCACATGAAAGGATTATTTTCATGAATCACTATTCAAACAAGTTACAGACATAACATAGCTGAACTACAAGAAGTACCGAGTGATAGAGAATTATTCATGGAGTTGAATGAAGTTGGAGGATATGAAGGATTGAATTAAATATTGATCAATTGAGGTATTTTGAGCTTAGCATAGAT